>RDPX01000167.1:680759-693172 GCA_003991215.1 Morbakka virulenta | reverse complement strand
ATGTCTATGTCTATGTCTATGTCTATGTCTATGTCTATGTCTATGTCTATGTCTATGTCTATGTCTATGTCTATGTCTATGTTTATGTACATGTATATTATTGTGTATGGTTGAAAATTCATATTCTTTTTGAAGAAGACTACAATTTAACTCGAATATGAAAGTTTGTTTATGGCTAATAAAAAACAGTTTGTATTATTTCCTATAAAAACTGTAACCTCTAAGAGTGAAAACCGTTTTTCTGAATTTTACAAGGTAATTACAAATCACTCTTACTTATAGGTAGTTGATCAGTTGTTACCATTAGCTGTTAGAAAATACGGAAAGTATGTGTTTATGTGCATGGAGTACTTTCATTAACACTAGTTGAGAGAAACACCTTGAAAATAGTATTAAAACCCTTGCTCGTTTTCATCCAAAGCGTTTTTGATGGTACTGAGCGTGGATCTTTTGTTCTCACTTTGGTATCTTGGTCTTGTCAGTTGCCAGCGAAGAATGTTTCCACAAAAATGAATGCAAATATAATTACTCTACCATATTTCTTCAGTGTTACCTTAGCCTTCGTTACAAAACCGTTGTTGACAAGTAAATGAAAAGTAATTGGTATAACGTCTGAAATGTACAGGAAAAGATGCATTGTTTTAGAACTAATGTCAACCGTTTTTTATAGAGTGTAAAAAATTTTGAGCCCCCTTGTTGATAGTTTATCACTTTACTCTTACTAAAAATAGGAGCATTTTTAGTAATACTATGCTGTTTTGTTAACACCGTACCACTTGAGCCTTTTATGGCTGTCGTGATAATATGAATCATATCTTTATATAAAGGATAAGTTTCATCGATACTTGATTATTTTTCAAATCTGTTACCACACAGTCTTGTTTCTTGTGAAATACAAGATTTGCAATGTTCTCAATATTTTTAAACATGGCCAATTTCACCTGCAAAAAAGTTTCAAAACCTAGTGAGAAAAACCCAGCACAGCTGCTTTTAAAATATTTTTTTCTACTTACATTGCAGCAGAGATTAATTCTGACAAAGCGATTAGAAACACAGCAGGAAATACGAGGGAGTGGGTATCTTATTTCCATTTTTACTTAAGTCAAGCTAAGTATCTTTCTGTCCTAGAATATTAAGATAGATTATGAAAATGCAATTTTCGTCCACCTACAGTTTCCTTTGAACTAATTACATCTTTCTCTTTAGGTTACTTGGACGGATAGGGATTTTACAGTATATTTGATTAGATAGTACACGTAGGTACACGTAGTAACTGAAACTAAGAATATTGACAAATGAAATCAGTCTAACAAACTGCTTTTGAAACAATCATACAGAGGAATATCAGACTTTGGTGTCAAACGAGTAAAAGACATATCAATTGAGTGAGTTCTGGAAGAAATTTAGCATTATGCAAAAACAGATACACACACACAAGCAAGTTGCATAGTTGTTATCAATTACCACCCTACTTCTTTCATACCTTCTAGTTGGAAGGTATAACAATGTCCATTTGCTTTCTTGCCATTCTATGATCAAGGGTCAAAAAACTGTGCAGAGCATATGTAGTCATTATAACAATCTGTTCTTAAAAGATAAAAATAGGAATAATAAGAAATAAACCTACACTGCACTATTAATGTTATAGTACGCTAATATATTAAAATAATAATAATAGCTATACATTTGTTGCTGTAACAGTTGTAAAAAGGGAGATTTTAAGAGATTTACAGAGGTACTGCTTGTAATGCGCCTGCGTAGAAGATATGAAGTCCTTGGCCTCTTGTTGTGCATTTGAATAAGCTCAAAGACAACGTTACAAATCTGTGCATAACATTTAAAAACTTACGTCAACCAATAAAATTCATGGTTACCATATAAGTGCAAAAGACGGGGTTAACAGAAATAAATTCAAAAGAGTTAGGGGGCGCTGTCTATTACGTGTAATGATTTCATTGATATAACAGGTTAAAGTACAAGCTTTGAAAATTCGTTAAACCAAGTTCCATATTGATGAAAGTCCTAATTCGACACTCCAGAGTTTGTTAGGAAAAAAGAGAAACTCTTATTGCCAATTATTGGTCATATTAAATGCTGAATGTGTGTCCCAATGGGTTCATAGGCAGCTTTGTATCAAAAGAGGCTTTGCAAAAAACCTAATGGTATCCACAGCAGCCTGAAGCAGTTATTGAAGTTGAGAATTTCAAGCTTTAGAGTAATTGTGCCAAAGTGACTAGATTTTGTGTTTGTTCACAAGAAGGACTTTTTATTGCTCTTTGACGTTCCGGTGCTCCCGTCAAGATTCACCACAGCTGACTAGTCTTTCCCATTATCCACTGTCTTGAACCCTTCTTCTGTACTCCTACTAATGACATCACATCTGTCTATCTCTTGTTTGGTCTTCCTCGCTTTCATCTTCCTAGAACATCCGTGCACAGTATTCTATGATCAAAGTATTCTTTCTCTCTCCCGGTCATATCTCCAAACCATTTAAGGCATACATTCCTTTGCTTGCTCTTCAATCTCTTGATATAAGCTTTACCCCCATATTTACACGTTCTTGATCCTATCCTGCCTCAAACACAAAGTGACCAGCTGAGCATCCAGAGATCTGTAATTTCTAGTTCAGCGTCCTGTTTTTGATTGTTGTCACTGTTTTCAAGTCCATCGAGTAGTGCTGGCGTCTTGTAAACTTTTCCTTTTACTTCTGCTGACAGTTTTCTGTTGCATAATACTCCCGTTACTTTTTTCTATCCACTCCATTCAGCCTGCACTCACTTTTTTATCTCCCTGTTGCAGTCTTCATCACTCTTCGAGGTGAAACCTAATTATTTGAAGTTATCAACCCTTTTTACTTCCATTTCTTACATTTGAATTTTATCCTCCTCTCTTCCGTTATCTTCAGTTATTCCGTTTTCACTTTGCTTATTTTAATACCTTTTTTTCTAGAACAGCACGCTATTTTCCAGCCCTTCCTCTGCATTATTTCCTGTCTCAATTTACAGAACAATGTCATCAGCAATTAATATGGTCCACGGTGTCTCTTTTCTTACCTCCTCGGTCAGTGTGTCCTTGACTATGACAAATAAGAAGGGGATTAAAGCTGACTCTAGGAGCAGTCCAACTTTGACTTTGAAACATTTTGTCAATCCTGCAGCACTTCTCAGGAACAGTCATACTACAGGGGCCATAATGAAAATAAGGTTTTCATGATCTGTATTATGCTACCCCTGCCACCGTTTCTCTAGATTATCGTCCTGCCTGTTTATTTCGTTCTTTTTTGTTTCTGTTTACTCTTCTTTTTTAACTCTTTTGGATAATATCATGTATTAGGTATTTTATTTGAACATTTGTATTTTTTTTTGTTAGTGGCGAATAAATACAAATACATACTAGCCTTATACATAATTTGTACCAAGTTCACATACTTTTCAGTTGCTCCTAATTTTTTCATGCCATGTCATGAGTTCTTCTCTTGGTACCGAATCAAATGTCTTCTCTAGGTCAACAAACACACAATGTTATTCTTTCTGTCTTTTCCTATACTTTTTCCATCAGCGCACTTAGAGCAAATAGCATATCTGGTGCATTTTTCCTGGCATGAAGCCCTATTGAGGTTCCCATATTCTGACTTTCTTTCTCAGTCGTGCATTCAGCATCCTTTTAGCCATTTCATTGTATGACACATCAACGTGATTCTTCTGCAGTTACGCAAGTTTGAGCATCACTCTTGTTATTGTACACAGGTATGAGTACAATTCTTCTCCATTCATCTGGCTTTCTCTTGCAAACAATGATCTAGTTATAGAGTTTCCTGAGTATTTCTAAACTATGTGTGCCAAGACATTACCAAACTTCGATGGAGATGTTGTCAAACCCTGCTGCTTTTCCATGTTTCATTTTTTTCAATGCCTTTTTTACTTCACTTTTGTCTGTTCAACGTCGCGAAATATCCTACTTGCTTACTCTTCCCTTGGCTCCCTGGGATTCTCTGTGTTTATGAGGCCTTCAAAACAACTTTTCCATATTTGAAGTAAGTACCTCATGCTCATAGCCTTCCATCTCTATCGTTCTTGATGACATTAACATGCAGAATGTACTTTAATGCCTTGTTCTTTTGCTTCGCTATCCTGTACAAATCTTTCTCAACTTCAGTTGAATGATCATATCTTTTCTTAGCATTCTGTTTTTTTTATGCTTTCCTGTAGAACATCATTCTACCATCACATTTCTCTATCCTATCTTTGTCTCTCTTTAGTCACTCCCACGATTGTCTAGTCTGTTTCTCATAGTTTCTCTGCAATGTGTGACCAATTTTAGAGTACATCTGTTTCTGAGCTCAGCATTTCTAGGAGTTTGCGTTTGGCTTTCTCTTGCACTTAGTATCTCTTAGCCACAACCATTTCACTTTCTGTTTTACTCTGTTCTGGCTTCCTTTCTTGACTGTGATGCTGAGTTTGCATTCTACCATTTTGTGCTGAGAAGCTACGTACTCTTTTCCCAGGAATTTTCAGTCCCTAACTTCCTTCAGATATCTTCTTCTGCAAACAATGTAGTCAACATGCATGCTTCTTTTCCTATTTTTATGGGTCATTCTCTGGTCCTGTCGCTTCTAGAAATAAGTGTTTAATACTGCCACATCTGCTTTCTTTGATAAATTGTCCATCTCTTGTCTTTCTTTGTTTCCCGTGCCATATTCCTATCTTCCCATCACACCCTCTGTTGCCTCTATTTCCTTCTCCAACTTGTCCACTGAAATCCTCTCCAATTACACTCTTCTGTTAACAAGAAGAACAAAGAACAACAAAAAACTTACAAAGATTAAAAATTCAAATTCTGTGATACGAAATGGGGCATGTATGGCACATGAATGAAACTGTGGTGATACCTGTAATGATTGGAGCACTGCAAACCATTTTGAGCACCTTCATCTTAACATCCAATGTCACATTGAGACCTTGGATGTGAAGATGAAAATGCACGTTATCTAGAAAAAGACACTGGTTGGAATAGTTTTGTCCCTTGACAAATAGAGGGGTAAGAAATTTGAGATTCATGGTACCTTGCTTCATCAGACTTTAAGGATATAAGAACTAAAGAACTTCTCAGAAAGATATCTCTTTGATGTATATTTTAATACTATGTCAATTACTACTATTACTACTACAACTACTACTACTACTATTACTACTACCACTACCACTACTACCACTACTACTACTACCACTACTACTACTGCTATTACTACTGTTACTACTATTACTACTATTATTACTATTCATTTCCTGGGTATTAACAAAATACTGCATTTGGTTTTTGGAGTTGCGACGTGGGCGAATGAGGTTACCTTTGCCACAATTACGTCCATGTCCTCTTTCGACAAGGTATAGCACCTGACAACCTATTCTGAATCTTTTAAGTACCGAGCTGACATCTGTTTGGGTTTAGTCTGTCTCGTGGGTAGGGGTGACTCTTTAACTCCGGCTTGCACCCCCCTAGTAATGGTGTCAAAATATAAAATACCGATAATAGTGTAACGTAATACTCACAAACATCGAAAGACTGCAATATGGATTATCAAAGTATAGCAAACAACTGCGTGAATGAGACTGGAACCACTCATTCAAAGTATTTGTCGCCCAGCAAGTGTTTCTTGGCCCCGGCTGCATGAATCCGGTCGCCATGAAAATATTGCTAGGAGGATTAGGAGAAAGTGTCAGATTGTTTAGTAAGGATATAAACATAGAATTTGAAATTGTTAAGTGTTCACAATTAGAAATGAGGAGAGGGAAAAGGATCAAATATGGTGGAATCAAAGTGCCAAATGATACAGTAATAAAATCACTGAAAGAAGGCGAAGGGTACAAGTATTTAGGCATATTGCTGGCAGATAAAGTGTAGGTAGAAGAGATGAAAAGGAAAGTGTGCCTTGAATATAAGAGAAGAGTGAGAAAGATACTGGAGACAAAGTTAAATGAGGAAACACCGTCTAGGTTATTAATGCAAAGACTATTCCTATATTGAGACACTCTGCCGGTTTCCTCAAATGGAAAAAGGCCGAACGTCGAGGAATGAACCAAAGAACAAGCAAGCTTATAACTATCCACAAGAGACTTCACCCAGGAAGTAATGTTGACAGATTATACATACCCAGGAAAGAAAGTAGAAGATTCATGAGCTCGTAGGACTTAGCAAGGGAACTGAAAAAACTGTGGAACAAAAAAGTGAAAATAAGCCCAGTTATAACTGAAGTGCTCGGAACAACACCAAAAGAATTGACGAAAAACCTAAATTAGATTGGGATAGCTACCAGAATTGTAGAATTACAAAAGACTGTGTTACTACACTCTGTCAGAATCCTCTGACGAGTGTTTGAGATTTGAGTTAACTTTGTTGTTACAAAAACTCAGGAGCATGAATCAATTGATCAATTAAAAAAAAATAAAAACATTATTTGATATCAGTGTGTAATAGAGACATAACAATATTAAAGAGTGCAGGTTCTGTAACAAAAGTACTGAAATAATTGTCCATCTTATTTCAGGATGCACTATTCTTGTCCCAAACGAATACACCAACTGACACGATAGTGTTGGCTAATACATGAACAGTTTCCAACCACTATGGTATCGACACATGTGATAAGTAGAATTAACATAAACCATAACCACTTAATGCATATAAAGTGACTATCCCATGGAATTTTCCAATAAGAACATACCTAACAATACAGACCAGATCTTGTTATAATGATAAATTGAGTAATATGAGTAAAATGATTGATATCAATGTACTGACCGACTTTAACATATCAACTAAGGAATTCAAAACACTTAGAAGATATAAATACCTTGAAATAGAAGTTGTTAGAATGTGGAAGATGAAAATGAAGACCATCTCTGTTATAATTGGTGCACTTGGAAGGATTAAGACATAGAAATATGTGAACGAAATCCTAGGAAAGTTGTCACTTACCGAAATACAAAAGATCGTCGTGAAGAGTACTGCCCGTATTCTTAGAAGAGCCCTTTTTATCTGATAAATGATTATTTTGTTAAAACATGAAAATAATACAGAGTTTTTAATTTCTATTTTTTTTTCGAGAACATAACTAAATACACACCAGAAAAGGCACAGATAAACGGCTTGACAGCTCACGTTATTGGTTAGAACTCGGTGTTAAAAAGTTTTTTAACCAAAGCACGAAACCTGAAGGAAATAATAATAGTAATAATAATAATAATAATAATAATAATAGTTCTAAAGGACTGCTAATGCCGAGATGGTTAAGGAAGTTGAGCCCCTGATACCTACAAAATATCTCAATGGCAAAAAAAAAATACAGCCTCTGGCAGTCTAAAACCAACTCCTGGCCTTCACGTGGCAGAAGTGTTTGAAACTAACAGGAAAAGGGGCGAAAGGCAAATACCTGGCACCTTTAAATAACCAGTGCACCGGGTAGAACAAGCTTGTTAACGTTGCCAGTAGTTGTTCTAGGAGAAGGAAAACCTCTAATTTCAAAACCAGGGCAGACGGAGCTTTTTAGTTTGGGAAGACAGTCCGTCTAGTGGAAACTTCACGAACAATTGTAAGGGTAGATGATACTCTTTAGCCTTTAGTGGCATATCATCTAGTGGAGATTACACGATCAATTAAACTTGCGACCCGAAAGTACCGTGTCGATATGGGTGAATGGCCGCTGCATTATGTGGTTACTGATCGCGGAACTTGGTAGAAGTGGCGACACTGCCAAAATCAATTGCCTTGTCTACAGAGCCAGGCACATTTAGATCAACTTGTGACCCGTGCTTATTTTAAAAAGGTTTTATGGGAGATATAGATCAGATCAATTTAAACCAAATTACATCAATAACACCGAAGAAGAAGTACTCCAGGGAGAAAACGGGGCTGGAAACAGAACTATCCCGAATGGAGAGGTCCAAACAAGACACCACTTGTCAACATATACTGATGATAAAAAGAAGTGGTTAGTCCAAGTCGCAGATAAAGAGAGAACTAGAGGTACTGGATTTTTGCTGAGACTGAAAAGAAAATGGGACGAAACATTTCCTGACAAAAGTCATGTTTGGAAACAAAATCTCAGTGATAATGCAACTAGATTTAAGAAAGAAATGTCAAACAATAGCGCCTCTGAAGGAAGTGGTAGGAGATTAGTACAATTGAATGTACCGAACGTCAGCAGAAATGGAAAAATGAGCTGAAGGTAAATCTATTGAGAATAGAAGAACACGAAAGAAAGAAAGGAAGAGGATTCCTGAAAAGAATGAAGGAAGCATGAGATGAAATCTATGGTGTTAATCAGATGAGTGCCCAAATATTGAGGGACAATGCAGGCAGATGTCGGAAAGACAAATCTGTACTCAATTTCATAGAGGTCAGAGATGGAGAAAACGTGGATCCGCATGATATCGACCAGAGAAATGTTGAACAAGATAGGAATGAAGAGAATGACAACATGATTCAGAATGCTGATTCAGAAGAAAACGACAATGAATTCGGTCAAAATGGTGAAAGTTCGGAAAACGAAAATGAAAGCGAAAATAACAAAGACGAAAAGACTATGATTTTGAGAAGGTGATTTGAAGATATACTAGCCTCACTAACGCCACAACGAAAGAGAACATTGCAAACAGAGAAAGACTAGTAAAGTTGAAAAAAGGCCTTCCAAGAAAGGAAATCTACACTGCAAACAAGGCGGTAGAAAAACATCGTACCAAACAATGCTGATATCTGTAAGGAATTGAGGGCATTTAAAATTTCTGGTGGAAAAAGCTTAAAGGTGCATGGCAACCCATAGTGAGATGTTTCAAGCAATGGAATGAACAGCCTGATGACATAACTATATAGATAACACAAGGGAGGACAGTATTTTTGCCAAAGTCGGAAGATTTGAGTAACGAGAGAAATTATAGGCCCATTACATGTCTTATCATCACTTGTTACAAAGAATTCACTAGCACGGTAGGAACTACATGAAGGAACATGCAGATAGGGATAGCTTCTGGGACAGGAGTCAGCTTGGAACATGTTTAAGAGTCTTAGGAACAGTTGATTAACTGATCATAGACAATGCCATTATAAATAAAGTGAGAAGTTACCAACAAAATGTAGCAGTGGCATTTTATGTCTATCAAAATGGGTATGACATGGTCAGGCATGACTGGATTATTACAGTGTACAGATGGATGAAAATGCCAGAAAATATTATCAGTGTCATCAGTAAACTAATGGAAGGATGGAAAACTAAATTAGACGTTACAGAGAATGGGAAGACCATTACCAGCCGTATGATAAATTTTAAGAAGAGGTTTTTGCAACGTGACAGTTTCTCGCCTATTTGATTTTGTCTGACAGAAGTTCCAGTGGCAATGCTGATTGAGCAAACTTATGGCTACAAAATGGGAAACAAAGATGGCAAAAGAGTAAAAAGAACACATAGTCTTTTCATTGATGATTTGAAAATCTACCAGGAAAGGATTGTCAACGAGATGATAGTAAAAGCGAATATGGACACTGGAGCTTGCTATGGAATAAACAAATGTGCAGGAAAAGTTTTCAAAAAGGGAAAAATTTTCAAAGGAGATGGGTTGACAGTGTTGGAAGAAAAGATGGACGCATTTGACCCTGACAAAAACGAAATCTACAAATTTCTTGGGTGTAAACAAGCGGATAAAATCGATGTAAAAAAAGTAACCAAGAGAGTAAAGAATGATAAAACCTATAAATTGCCGTGTAATACCAGTGGCTGGGTACGTGTTGAATGTAGTTCATCTTGGAAAAGTAGAAACAGACGAACTAGATAAAATTGTGAAAAGTATTCTGCGGAGAGAAGTTTTCCGTGGAAGACAAGCAAGTGATGAGAGATTATACACAAAAAGGTGTGATGGTGGAAGAGGACTTAAAAGGTTCAAAGACGTGTATGGCGAGACCAAAACAAGAGTAGCATGTTATATGGCAACATCGACTAACAATTGGATCAGAGTAGCGTGGAAACATGAAATGAATAAAGACCATTCCTTGTTAAAGAGAGATGTGGAAGCAGCAGTGAAAAGGGTGGCTATAGATGTAACATTTGACAAAGGACATGTAACAATTTGTAAAGATAGATTTGATGATTAGAAGGAGGAATGGAAAAAGCTGAAGAAGCAGTTAGATTCAGGACAAAAAAGAAACCGCGAAAGAAGATTAGCAGAGAAACCAATGCAGGGCGAGATTACAATGAGATACGAGAAGAAAGATTACGTATTCTTAAAGTGCAAAACAGATCCAAGAAAAAAGGCATCAATATTCACTTTACAGGAGTAAATGGTGGAATCAAGAGCGTGGAAGAAGATAAGAGGACTCATTGATACCGATGAATGTAGGTTGTGCCGAGAATAGCGAGAGACAATACAGCATCTCCTGTCTGGGTGTAAAAAGCTTGCGGGATCAGAATACTGAAACGAAGCAACAATGCACTCAACGTTTTGGCAGTCAAATGGGCAATAGAGAAAGGATTACGTCCAGAAGGAACCAAGTGGTACACCTAGAGATAAAAAAAAGGTAAAGTGTCACAGAATGAAGGCAAGAAGCTGTATTGGGATTGGGAACATCGAATGAGAAGGAACTGCACCGCGAGGAGACCACATCTTACCTTTGAAGACGGAGAGAAGAAAACAATTTTGCTACTCGATATGGCATGTCCAAAGAAAATGAACAGACGTCTTAAACGAGAAGAAAAGGTTAAAAAAATACGAACAATTATGTTTTGAGATACGTGAAAGACGGGAAGATTATAACATAAAAGTAGTTCCAATAGTTGTTGGATGTCTCGGTGGAGGAATGAAAAAACTGGAAGCGGACATTCAAAAAATCTTTGAGTTTGATAATGAGAAAGACATCCAAGCATTATTGAGAGAAATCCAAAAGGCAGTACTTTGGGAAAGTAAATTAATCATTAGAAAGGTGTTGTCGGGACTATTGACTTAAGGTGTCTTATGTGAAGCTAACAAAAGTTGGTAGCTCAAGCCATCCAGGGCTGCTTAGGGTAGTAAAATGGTCGGATTGTTACTCAAAAGCTACAGTGAACAGGATTGGATGATAATGGCTGACATTATCATTGTCATTAGTATCTTGTAATTTGATAAATAGGATGAAAATTGTATTGTTAGTTAATCCAATAATAATAATAATAAATTCCAGGTTGACGTCTTCTGGGATGTAGCTGTGTCTTATGGTCAGGAGTAGATCTTAAGGTCTGGTTGGCAATACTCCCAGATATGGTGTCTCGATAAAAATACTAGGGAAGGAAAACCTTACACAAAACAACCTTTATGAGCATAAAATGAATAGACATAATCTTCATATTAACGACGTGAATGGAACCGGAATTGAGAAGAGTGAAAGTGCCTCGTCCGGCTGGTGTCCCTTGGGTGAGCAGCGAGGGCCCGGTCGTCATCCTACAACTGCTAGAATGGGATGGAATAGAGAACTAAACATAGCTGTGATGGAGTGTTACTTTTTGAGTAGACCTATTGATAAAGAAGGAAAGCCAGTCAGAGGCTATAGGAAAATAATGCATGCAATATGGAAAGAGAGACAGAATCTTGAGATAACGGAACAAAGAATTTGTGACCAAGCTCGCATGATATTAAAGAATGGTTGGTTGTCGGATCTTGAATTAGAGAATATGAAAAGACATATATTTCATGAAGCTGATCGTAGCAATGTTGATATCGATCGCGTGGATGATAATCGTAAAGGAGAAGTAATGGCTGAATGTATAGAACCAATAGGGAAAGAATTTATTGAAGTAATGCCTGGTGAAGATGACTTAAACCAGGATGAGTGGATGACTCTTGAAGGAATTAATAAAGTCATTGATGAAAATCTAGATGAAAGAATAACTGGGTTTAAACGGGTGGATAGAAAAATACTGAAAGAAGAAGTCGAAAAGGTTAATGTAGTTCTTTGTAAGATAAGGACAGATAATTTAACTGGAACTAAAATCATTATAAACACCTGTTCGGTTTATATTGGTTATAAGGTTGGACTTAAACCCTTACAGGAATATAACCAACTAAAACAGAACCATGGTGGAAGAGACGAATAGATACTAAAATGTTTGAATTGGTTTTCCTGTAAAAATTTCGTAAATAATAATAATAATAATGATAACAATAATAATAATAATAATAATAATAATAATAATAATAATAATAATAAGGTTCTGAAAGACTACTATTGCCTGGGTATTGACATTAAACTGCATCCGGTTGTGGAGTTTCGACGTGGGCGAATGAGGTTACCCTTTGCCACAACTACCTCCAGGTCACCCTTAGGCAAGGTGTAGCACCTGTTAGCCTACCCCGAGACCTTGAAATACCGGGTTGGCGTCCGGCGGGTCTAAGTCT
>RDPX01000167.1:662995-673728 GCA_003991215.1 Morbakka virulenta | reverse complement strand
TTTTTCTTATTACACAATCAGATTCGAAATTTCCCTTGCGCTGAGTAAGGTTGTCTCTTAGGTTTGAGAATGGTTGTTTCATGTATCAGAACATGTTTTGTATTTTTAACTAGCAACATTTGGTAGTTACGTATTATGGCTTGTACCAAAGCTTTATTTATTCAATAATAATAATAATAATAATAATAATAATAATAATAATAATAATTTAGCCTTGATATCAAAATGGAATTTGGAATTAAGAAATGTGGTATTTTGATCTTGAAAAGAGGAAAAATTAATAGAACAAATGGAATTGTATCGCCATCGGGGAAAACGATAAAGGAGATTGATGAAGAAGGGTATAAGTACCTCGGAATACTAGAAAGCGACTTAGTGAAACAGAAGGAAATGATTGAGATGTTTAAGAAAGAATACTTTGAAGGGTCGCATTGATATTGAAAAGTAAATTGAATGGAAGAAACAAAATCAAAGCAAGCAACACATGGGCTGTATCCCTCCTCAGATACTGTGCAGGGATATTGAGCTGGAAGATAAAAGAGTTGGATGAAATGGACCGTAAAACTAGAAAGAGAATGACAATGTACAGAGAACTCCACCTCAACAGTAAAGTAGACAGTCTATATGTTCCACAAACTAAAGGCGGGCGGGGTCTGATAGGATGTAAAAATGCTATCAAAACTGAGGAAAATGCCCTTTTGTGGTATATAAAACACCGTACAGACGGATAATTTTTGCTGTGCGAAATCAGAATGCGACGGATGTCGAGGAATCCATTGAGCAAGCAGACTATAAAAAGACGGGAGTTGACAACGCAGTTAATTTATGGAAGGCGAAGGCGATGCATGGACAGTATCCGAGAGACATGGAAGGAAAATATGTAACACAATCTTTGAGTTGGCGTAAAAATGCGGACTTACAGAGGCTCTTATCTTCAGTGCCCAGGAAAAAGCCCAAACAGGACAAACAGTATTAACATCCATGTAGATAGGACCACTGAATCTCCTTTGTGCCGTTTATGCAATGAGAAAAGTGAAACTGTTTTACATATTGTTGGTGAATGTAAGATGCTGGCTCAAAGAGAATATAAGCGTCGCCACGACAATGTTGCAAGATATGTCCACTGGAGACTAAGTAGAAAGTTTGGCCCCGATACAGCAGATAAATGGTATGAACACATCCCAAGTGTCCAAGATCTTGTGGGATTTTACCATAGAGTGCGAGAAATATATCGAAGCAGGAAGGCCTAGTATACTAGTGATAAAAAAAATCACACGGAAAGTGAAAATAATTAATGTAGCAATACCAGCAGATGTAAGGGTAAATGAAAAAGAAAGAGAAAAGATTGAAAAGTACCTAATGTTGAAGGATGAAATAGCAAGATTATGGGAGATGAAACAAATGACTGTGATTCCGATTGTGGTAGGAGCGTTGGGTGCTGTTAGTAATAACATTGAAAAATTTGTAAGAGGTATAGGGATCTACATGAAAATTGAATACGCACAGAAAACAGCTATGTTAGGAACACCGATATTAAGGCGTATACTTGACTGCTAAATCTAAAGGAAAAAGAATGTGTGATTACCCATACAACTTGTTGTTGTACGTGATCACATATAAAATAACCGAGAAGAAAAATCAATCTTGAGACCTTGAATTCATCATCATCATCATCATCATCATCGTTATCATTATCATCATCATCATCATAATAATAATAGTAAAAATGGAAACCAGCGGAATGAGTTATCCCAGACGCGGAAGAGTAAATAGTTTTGGTCAAATATATGGTCCAAATGTGTCGACCATAAGAGTGATGCTGAGTAGCTCGAAACACTTAGGGATGTACATCAAAATAATTTAGTTATAACTAAAGATCATGTTGAGAACCAAGCTAAAAGAATGCTGAACTGGAAGAGCCCAGGGCCGAACTGAGTCCAAGGGTACTGGTTGAAAAGCTTGAATGTATCTCATAGGCGGATCGCTCCACAATTGAATGACGTGTTGAACAATGGAGTAGAAATCTCCAAATGGATGACAAAAAGTCGAATTGTTTTTTGCCAGAAAGATCCGGCCAAGGGAAACAAAGTGGGAAACTTTCGACCGATTTCTTGCCTTCCTTTAATTTGGAAGTTAATGACTGGAATTATATCTGATAAAATGTATAGACAATGAAGGCCTGCTATGAAATGAACAAAAGGGGGTGTAGGAGAAAGAGTAGGGGCACGAAAGATCAACTGATTATTGATAAAACAATAATGAGAGACTGCAAGAAAAGACACAATAATTTGACCATGCCATGGTGGACTTTAAGAAAGGTTATGACATGGTCCCGCATTCTTGGATCATTGAAAGTGAAAAATGTGTAAATCTATTTCAAAACATTATTAGATTTGTAGAAAGTTCGACACCTAATTGGAAGACTGAGCTTACAGCGTGTGGAGATGCGCTATGCGAGGTGGATATAAGGAGAGGAGTCCTTCAGGGTAATAGTCTTTCACCCCTTGCTTTTGTTATCTGTGTAATGTTATTGTCCAGTATCCTTAGAAAGATGAGTTCAGGATATACTCTTGGTACAGTGAGAGTAAACAATTTGTTGTTTAAGGATGATCTTAAACTCTTTGCAAATAATCAGAAAGAAATTAATAATTTGCTATCAACTGTTCATGCCGTAAGTACAGATATCAGAATGTAATTTGGTATTGAGAAATGTGGTTTGTTGGTAATGAATAGGGGGAAGGCTGTAAAAAGCCAAGGAATAAAACTGACAGATGAAGAGATAATAAACGAAATTGAAGACGGCGGGTATAAGTATCTTAGTGTCCTTGGGAATAACAAAAAAATTGAGACAGAATTGAAAACAAAACTTTTGTCTGAATACTGTAGGAGGACAAGGCTAGTAATGAAATCTGAACTTAATGGTCGCAATAAAATTAAAGCAATTAATACGTCGGCTGTACCTGGCATTAGGTATAGTGCAGGAATAATACAATGGAAGAAAGATGAACTGACTGGGCTTGACAGGAAGACCCGCAAACCTATGACTATCCATAAAGGTCTAAACCCGAACAGTTATGTTGATAGACTTTACGTTATAAGAAAAGATGGTGGGAGAGGATTGTTGGGAGTTGAATCGTCTGTACAAGCTGAGGAAAATAGCCTTGCTTCGTACGTTAAGAAACAATATGAAGGAAATGATATTAGCAGTAAAAGTCCATGGTGATCTAAACACTGAAGAGGCTATTGACCCTAAGCAGGAAAAGAGAGAACAGAAAGAAAAATTGAAAAGAAGCTGGAAGAATAAAAGATTGCATGGACAACTCATAAGGGAAAATCAACATATCAATTGGGAAGAGTCTTGGCAGTGGTTAAAGAAAGGACACCTTAAAGCAAAACAGGCCTTGATATGTAGTGCGCAGGAAACAATCACTAAGAACTAACTATATTAAGCACCACATAGACAAACCCATTGCATCTCCACTCTGTAGAATGTGTTCAGAAAGAGGAGAGAGTGTAAACCATGTAGTTAGTGGATGTAGCAAATTGGTCCAGCGTGAATATGAGGAGACACGAAAACGTTGCAAGGTATATACATTGGATGCGAAACAGGTTAGGAAAAGTAGAGAGAGCTGATGAGTGGTGTAGCCATAAAACAGTAGTTGTTGAAAAGGAAGAATATAAGATCTTGTGGGATATAAATATCCAGTGTGACCAAGTCATTGAAGCCAGAAAGCCTGATATTGTGTTTATTAACAAAGCAGAAAAGAGTGCCCAGATCATAGATATTACAATTCCTGGCGACTCGTGGGTGCATGAAAAGGAAATCGAAAAGCTGGAGTTAAAGGATCAACTGTTAAAGGACGAAATCAGTAGACTCTGGGATGTGAAAAAAAGTAACTATCAATCCTGTTGGAATTGGTGCACTAGGTCTTGTCTCATTAAAATTTAAGAAATATCTTGAGAAACTGCAAGGGAACATCAGAATAGAGGTAATCCAAAAGACACCCCTACTGAGTATAGCACGTATCATCAGAAAAGTGTTATCATTATGAAATAAAGGAGGGAGAACTCGTGAAACATTTTATAACTGGTTGTTATCTGCTTCCATGGGAATTCGGGGGTAAGATTAACCGTGATAAAGGAATTGAACATAATAATAAGTGGGTTGAAAAGCTTGGAATTCACTGCAAGTTGGGAGTACTTCAAAAGACTACGTTGTTGGGAACAGCCAGGATTTTGCAAACAGTACTGGAGTTTTGAAAAAGAAAATGCTGATAGCCCATGGTCATTTGTTATGACCCGTTATGATGTTATGATCAGCATAGCACTAGGCAATAAGTACAGCCAGACACGAAGTGTGAAAAAGATAATAAAAATAATAATAATAACCGTCTTGGATATGACTTTAAAGTGCAGCCCCCCGCTGCCTTGAGTGGAACTAGGCTACATGGGGAGGCAAACTTAGCCATACCTTTTAATATAATTATGGAAAAGCCAACAGAATTTCATTCCCCATCACACGTCGTGCGGTTTACCAAGATGCGCATACCTCATCGGGCAACCATGATGAGGTCGGAAAGTCAGCTGCTGGACGAAACCTTCCCGAATCAAATGTATTAGAATATTTTCATGAAGAGCCCAGCCGTCAAAGAGGCCTTCTAAATGCAAACATAAAAAATCCCCAAAATGAACTAAACAAAAATGGTCAGGGGTCAATCTACATACACCATCTGAAGAACTCTGCACCCTACAGAGAGAAGCTACTGGGATGCCAATATACAAGTGGCGGTTAGAAGAGATATAGAAAGAAATCGTAGGCTATCTAGTGATGAACTTAAAGTGATTTAAGATAAAGTAAGGGCAAGTCTACAAATAACTGGAGGAACCAAGCCCAGGGAACAACGAACCTGATCTGGGTGTCCAAGCTATAGCCGGTAATGGTGAGACGTTTGTTTATGTAAAAAATAACTCTAATGAAAAAAATGTTATTGAAAATAAACAAGTGATAACTGAGACAAAAGACAACATCTTGAGAAAATGGGAAGTACTTAAAGAAGAAGATACTCTGGAACGGTCTCTGATACCTAAGATAAAAAATCACAAAAAAGCTAAGACAATTCAACGAGCAACTAATGTAATTGATCAGGTTAAGCTCTCGAATGGCAGTTTTAGCCTAACTGAACTCAACCAACTAATTTATGCAGCTGCAGCTGCAGCTGTCATCACCGATAAACTTGGTCTCAAGCCTCAAAAGATGACTACCAACAGGAAGAGAAAACCACCTGCCTGGAAACTGAAGATTGAAAAGGATATTGAAACAAAGAGAAAGGAATTATCCCTCCTCTTCGAACTAGAAGATTCCTGAGTGAAGGAATGTAAGATCAAGAATATGGAAAGGAAATACAACTTCCGAAGAAACCAAAACCTTACTGAAGTAAAAGAAATAATTAAACAGCATATACAAGCAAAAGGTCAGAGAAGAGGTAGATTTGAAAAACGGAGCAAATTTTACAGGCAAAACAAGACCTTTAAAGAAGACACTTAGAGATTTTACCGTGAACTTGGAAAGAAGTCAATCAAGGTCAGTGTACCACCAGAAACGAAAGAAAGTCGATGAATTTTGGAGTAAAATTTGGGAGGACATCAAAACAAAGCCCATAATAGCAAAGCCCTATGGATCAATGATCAAGAAAAAATATTCAAAAATCAAGAACAGCAACAATATTTAGACATCACAAAAGAAGAAGCTGTACTTCCAATTATGCAATCTAGCAACTGTAAAGCACCAGGAAACGATGAAATAGCCAATTTTTGGCTCCAGAACCTCTCCAGCGTACATGACGAATTAACTACAGCCTATAATGACATCTTAAAACACTCTGAAAAAGCACCCGATTAGCTGACTGAAGATTTAACTTATCTACTTCCTAAAACCGAAGAAACCAAAAATCCGAAGAATTATCGTCCAATTACTTGCTTACCAACAATAAACAAAATCCAAATTTCCTTCTTCATTGAAAGAACATATACATTTCGTGAAGGGAATAAGCTATTACTAACTGAACAGAAAGGATGTAAAAGAGGAAGTTACGGATGTAAAGACCAACTACTGATAAAAAAGATGATCATAGAAAACTGCAACAGAAATAAAAGAAGCTTGTCATCAGCTTGGATTGATTATAAGAAATAATTCGATAATGTACCACTCCCTAGGATTATTTAGTGCATAAAGATGTTCAAAATAAACCCAATAGTAGTCAATTCCGTAAGAGCAAGTACGAAGAAATGGAAAACAATCCTTTATCTCAACCACAACAACCATGAAATCGAGAAGAATTAACATTAATAGTCGCATATTTGAAGGAGATTCACTATCTCCGCTCCTTTTTTTGTCTTGTACTAGCACCATTAACCACGCTGCTGAACAACACAAAGCATGGCTATGGGATAAACAAAAGAAAAATCAGGAGCTTCTTTACATGGATGACCTGAAGGCATACGCTATGAATGATGAACAACTCAAGAAACTGTTAGACATCGTGAAAACATTCAGTGATAAAAAAAAGATGGAATTTCGACTGGACAAATGCACGAAAGCAACCTTCATCAATGGGAAACTAACGAAAACACCTAATATCATTCTCAATCAAGATACCACCATAAAGGAGTTGGACAAAGATGGAACTTATAAATACCTTGGAATAAATAAAGCTGATGTAATTAAACATTCAAAGGTGAAATAAAAGATCCGAAGAGAGTATTATTAAAGAATTAGACTGATTCTTAAAAGTTAATTAAATGCCATCAACGAAATCGAGGCGATTACCACTGTAGCTATACCAGTTGTAACTTTCAGCTTTAAGTTCATCAACCGGACAACTAAAGGTATCAAGAACCTAGACAGAAAAACGAGAAAGCTCCTTACTAAAGGACGAGTGCATCACTCAAAATCAGATGTAGACCAAATGTATTTACTAAGATCATCTGGTGGTAGAGGAGTGATTCAAGTTGAAACAAATTATAAGACAACAACAGGTTTCTGGCAAAATATTTACAAAAACCCAACGATCCATTCTTGAAGTTAGCTAATTAATATGAAGATAGAAGTCTTACTCGATAGAGAGTTTTGCTGCCAATTTTAAACAAGAGCTGAATGTGAATCAGATTGCGGAAAGGAATAACGAGTCAACAACTAAGCTGACTAAAAGAGTGAAACAACATGCGAAAACTAAAGCTCAAGACAAAATTATGAAGAAATGGGAAAGTAAGGCTATGAACGGGCAGTATCCATCAAGAATCAAAGAAGCTGATGTTGACTATAAGCAAACAAATGACTGGCTGAAAGGGACAGGTCTAAAATCGAAAACTGAAGGGCTTATAATTGTAGCCCAAGACCAAAGCTTAGCCATCCGATTGTACCATCATAGAATCATCATAGACGAAACTCTTCACTCTTCCGATTATGTAACAAATACAGCGAAAGTATTGACGATATTTTAGCTGGGTGCTCAGTGTTAGCCAAGACAGAATACATCAAAAGTCATAACAAAGCCGCAGAATACTGGAAGATCTTACAGTATTGCAACATCAAAATAACCGACAAGTGGCATGAGCACCAACCAGAAACAGTTACAGAAGACGAAGAAGTTACCATCCTCTGGATATGCAAGTCCACACTGATAGAACCATCAAAGCCAACAAACCTGATGTTATTATTAAGAACAAGAAAGAAAAAACTTGTTAATTGATATGGCAGTACCTTCTCATTGTAGTACACCTGTTAAAGTAGCAGAGAAACTCTCCAAATAAAAAGATATGCAATTTGAGATTACAAGAATGTGGAAAACATCAACGTAACNAAAATTAGCTGTCGATCAGGCGGTGATTTTTCTTGGGACTTTTGCGGTAAAATCGCTCTAGGAATTTTAGGGGTAATTTTTCTAGGGGGTTTAGCGTTAAACCGGGTTTTTTCTTGCATAAGCCCTGTTTTTCCTAGAGCTCATTATAGTTAATTTTTACACTTTTTTTACAAGCCCTGAAAATCGGTGCAATTTTAGCATGTTTTTTCGCTGGGAAGTAAATTTTGTAATTTAATTTATTTTTTACTCTCCAAGCACCGCCTATTTTAGGGCTAAAACCTAAAAAAATGAGTAATAATTTTCCATAATTTTTAGCTAATTTTATGTATTCCGCGCTCTCAGGCATAATTGGGCGGAACACTTTTTACCTCCTTGAATTTATATCCCGGAAAGTGAAAATTTGCGCGGGGGGGTATCGACTAAATGAACATCATCTTTTATCCCTTAATTCAAGTAAGAACTCCTCAGAGAGTTAGTATAATGAGCGCTCTAATCAGATGGGTGTGTTCCACCAATCATAAGGATATTGGTACACTGTATTTAGTATTTGGTGCTTTCTCTGGTATGGTAGGCACTTCTTTTTCTATGTTAATAAGGTTGGAGCTTTCTTCTCCGGGGGCTATGTTAGGAGATGATCAATTGTATAATGTAATAGTCACTGCTCATGCTTTTGTAATGATATTTTTCCTTGTTATGCCTGTATTAATTGGGGGGTTTGGGAATTGGATGGTTCCCCTTTATCTCGGTTCCCCAGATATGGCTTTTCCCAGATTGAACAACATATCTTTTTGGCTTCTTCCTCCTTCCTTATTTCTTCTTCTGTCTTCTTCTCTTGTAGAGCAAGGAGCTGGGACTGGTTGAACGGTTTACCCACCTCTTTCTTCCATTCAATTTCATTCGGGCGGTTCTGTTGATTTAGCTATATTTAGTCTTCACCTAGCAGGGGCTTCTTCTCTTTTAGGGGCAATGAATTTTATTACCACTATATTTAATATGAGGGCCCCAGGGATAACACTAGATAGAATGCCTCTGTTTGTTTGGTCTGTTTTAATTACAGCTTTCTTGCTTCTTCTTTCTCTTCCTGTTCTAGCAGGTGCTATAACCATGCTTCTAACAGATAGAAATTTTAACACCACCTTTTTTGATCCAGCAGGAGGGGGAGACCCAATCCTATTCCAACATTTGTTTTGGTTTTTTGGTCACCCTGAAGTCTATATCCTTATTCTTCCTGGTTTTGGTATTATTTCCCAGATTGTGCCAGCATTTTCTTCTAAGAAACAGGTTTTTGGGTACTTGGGGATGGTATATGCCATGTTAGCTATTGGTTTGTTGGGGTTTATTGTATGGGCTCACCATATGTTCACCGTTGGGATGGACGTAGATACCAGAGCATACTTTACAGCAGCTACTATGATTATTGCCGTTCCCACCGGAATAAAAATATTTAGTTGGTTAGCCACTATCTATGGAGGAAAGGTAAGAATGGATGCCCCTATGCTTTGGGCTGTCGGTTTTATATTTCTGTTTACCATGGGGGGGCTGACCGGGGTAGTTCTTGCTAACGGGTCACTAGATATAGCCCTTCACGATACCTATTATGTAGTTGCCCATTTTCACTATGTTTTAAGTATGGGGGCTATATTTGCTATATTCGCTGGTGTGTATTTCTGGTTTGGTAAAATAACGGGTTACTGTTACAATGAGCTATACGGAAGAGCCCACTTCTGAATAATGTTTATTGGGGTAAATCTAACATTCTTCCCCCAACACTTCCTAGGATTAGCAGGACTTCCAAGGAGATACTCTGACTTTCCTGATGCATTCACAGGATGGAATATCATTAGTTCACTGGGGTCTTCTCTATCTATAATAGCAGTTTTGTGGTTTGTATTTATTATCTATGATGCCTACAAATCTGAGATAAGGTTCTTAGGGTGAATTGAAGATAACGGAGCCTATGCTTCTCTTGAGTGGGTGGAAAGTAGTCCACCAGCGCACCACACATACAACGAATTACCATTTGTTTTCTTGTCTAAGGGTTCTCGTTCTTGATAATATTACTTACTAATAGAGCTCCTCTCGTGATAGCGGGAGGAGTTCTTACTTGAATTAAGGGATAAAAGATGATGTTCATTTAGTCGATACCCCCCCGCGCAAATTTTCACTTTCCGGGATATAAATTCAAGGAGGTAAAAAGTGTTCCGCCCAATTATGCCTGAGAGCGCGGAATACATAAAATTAGCTAAAAATTATGGAAAATTATTACTCATTTTTTTAGGTTTTAGCCCTAAAATAGGCGGTGCTTGGAGAGTAAAAAATAAATTAAATTACAAAATTTACTTCCCAGCGAAAAAACATGCTAAAATTGCACCGATTTTCAGGGCTTGTAAAAAAAGTGTAAAAATTAACTATAATGAGCTCTAGGAAAAACAGGGCTTATGCAAGAAAAAACCCGGTTTAACGCTAAACCCCCTAGAAAAATTACCCCTAAAATTCCTAGAGCGATTTTACCGCAAAAGTCCCAAGAAAAATCACCGCCTGATCGACAGCTAATTTTATGTCCTAAAACCCGGCTGTAAGGTCCAATCTGGTGTCTATTCTGCTATAAATAACACCTTTTTGGGATAAAATGACCTAAAAACACCTAGAACACTAAAATAGCGATGACCGTAACTCCCCTAGTAAAACAAAAATAGGTGTAAAATGGATCGAAAACCCATAAAATTAGGAGAGAGTGGGGAGGTGTTATATAAAAAAGACTTAAAACCCCCTACAAACCCATAAAAAAGAGGAAAACCAGACAACAAAATAAACAGAGAAGAGATGAAAAAAGAGGAGACCAAAACACACAAATCATTAATACATATATAACAC
>RDPX01000167.1:649090-659345 GCA_003991215.1 Morbakka virulenta | reverse complement strand
AACAATTGGAATCTAGGTGGCAAGGAAAACCCCTCCACGGACAGTTTGCGGCCCGAAGCAAAAACGCTGATGTAGACGAAACAGCGACCCATCAGTGGCTGAGGAGCTCCGGATTGAAAGGGGAAACGGAAGGGTTTATCCTTGCAGCCCAGGACCAGAGTCTTTTTACGCGTAATTACCAGGCCAATGTGTTACATAATGGAGCAGACGGGCGATGTAGATTCTGCGAGGAAAAGTTAGAAACGATTGACCACCTTGTCTCTGGTTGCTCTGTCTTGACACCCAACGAGTACAAAAACCGGCATGACAGGGTTGGTCAATATCTCCACTGGAAAATTCTCAATCACTTTGCCATTGAAACTAAAAGTAACTGGTATGAGCACCATCCAGAGCCAGTCACAGAAGGGAAAAATATCACCATTCTCTGGGACTTTCCAGTCCATACTGATCGAACGATACAGGCAAACCGTCCAGACATTATCGTCAAGGACAAGAATAGTAACACCTGCTTACTCATTGATATGAGTGTGCCGTCCGATAAGAACGTTGCTGCTAAAGTGTTTGAGAAATTGTCAAAGTACAAGGATCTGGAGATAGAAATTGAAAAGATGTGGCATTTGAAAACAAAAACTATTCCAGTAGTAATTGGTGCACTTGGCCTAATAAAAAAGGGAACTACTGATTACCTTAAGACGATCCCAGGAGAACCATCATTAAATGAAGCCCAAAAGATAGTCCTCAATAGCACTGCACACATTTTAAGAAGAACACTGTCTATCTGAAAAACCGTCTGCCTACTTTTATTTGAACTTTTTGTTATACTTTTATGTCAATTGTTTCTCGATGTTCGTTAGCTGTCCACTATTTTAATCATTATATATTTTTTTTACATAAATTTTGATACAGTTTTTTTATATTTTTAAATAATTCTTTATGAACTTTATGAAATCAGAATGCAACATTACTACGCTACTCCAATTTCATTCACCCTAGGTCACTGGTAGTGACCCGGTGTCTGATCTTAATAAAGCAACTCAAAAGAAATTCATAATAATAATAATAATAATAAGGAAAAAAAGAAAAATAAGAATAAGAATAATTTAAGACACATCAAAAATGGATGTAAGATTTTGTCTCTATGAAGGAAAGCGAACTTGTGAAACCGTTGTTTTTAATGGACAACATCTTCAAATCTGGATATCAATGAACTGAACACAGTAACAATAATAATGATGATGATGATGATAATAATAATAATAATAATAATAATAATAATAATAATAATAATAATAATAATAGTGATAAAATTAGCCCAAATTATTCAGTTTTGTACCCGAGTAAATGGCACAACCTACTGCTTAGTTAGAATACAGAATGTTGCTGGTTTTACAATGACCTTTCTTAAAGGCTATGGCACATAGGTCGAATAAAGTTAACACTGAGCATCAATGAGGTAACCTTTATGTAGCTTTACAAAAGCCAGTTTCATCAACAGCAAAACGAAGGAAGATAAATAGAAAGAAATTATGATTTAATTGGATCAACCTGTATTTCCAGATGTAAATCGCTCGTTTTGTTCAATAGATATCAAGCACTAAGCTAACATTTCCTTTTCCTTTGCTTTTTCACAGGCAATTTGACGGAAATGTGCATAAACGTCCTTCTTGACAAAGCCAAGCTCACCAAAACATAGAACATGAACAGAAGGGTTCCATCAATTTTCACGAAAAACTGTACACAGCTCTTGGTAGTAAACACACTTCCTTGGAAACGAGAATCCAAAGTCTAAATCATATCAAAAGTTGTAACTTTTGATACGATAAGATCTCAAGAAGTTACATTAATTATTAATATGTCCGGTGTCCGAAATTGTACTAAGGTGTATTTTTCTCGATACTCTAATAATAAGGTTTCTAATAACGTATTTGTATAAACGTCTTGCTCAAAGATAATAGCCCGTTTATTTCATTGAGACATTTTCCAACAATCTAGTCGCAAGGACAGTTGTACACATTATGAAATTCTTTGCTTCTGTTAAAAAAAATGAGAGATAGCCCCTGTATGTTTAAAACAAAGCGGATAACATAGATCAGTTGTCCTTTTTCAGACATGACAAGTTAAATTTGTTGATAGTAAACTTAAACGCATTAAACAAATAAATTCATCACTTAATTTCCAGTTAAAAAGATGCATTCAGTTGGTTTATAGTTTGATGCCATTTAGAGCAAGGAAAGAACCTTGGATACTGCGTTCTTCGCTCTTCTAAAAATCTCTGTCTGTTGTGACGGAAAATGTCTATCCTGAAGAGTAGGGTTTCGAACACGGTTAAATCAATGTAAATTATTCTTTAACGTTTAATTTACATGAATGTCTGATTAGTCTGACCGGCGCCCAAAGAACGTTCTATTTTTTTTGAAAACAACCATTCCAGTTTAAACCATAGCCAAGAAATTTATCGTTCTTCTTGGATAGTTGGACTTTCCTTTTCCCCAATTCTGACATCTATGATCCACGATGAGCATTTCTGAATTGGGCCATACTACGATTTAACATCTTGCCTAAAAATGCCAGTCTTGTAGAAGGAGAAACAATTTTTATTCAAATAGTATCATATCCTCGTGGTAAATAAACCACCAACTTAATTGTCTTATTGTATAATGCATACAGCATCTGAACAGTTTTAGTAGCTGACTAATATCATGTAATTGTCCTTTAATTAATCCGGTGCTGCAAAAGCGATGGAGGATCTTGGCTAGAGTTATGTTATGTAATGCACTTCCTTTAAGTATGAATAGTAAAACTGAATTCGAGTTTAACTAAATCAAGATATGCTACATTATATTTCTCAAATTGAACATAGTCTTCAGCAGATAACTAGAAAAACTTCTCAATGTTTTACGAGTTGTTTCGATTATCTGTCTCTAAAACATCTACCTTAATTGTTATGACTGTAGTGACGTCTTTTTAAAATAATAGTAATAATAATAATAATAACAATAATAATAATAAAAATAATAATAATAATATTAGATTGTACTAAGTATTAGCATTAAACTGTATCCGGCTGTTGGGTTTCAATGTGGAAGAATGAGGTTACCCTTTGCCACCACTACTTCCAGGTCACCATTGAGCAAGGTGTAGTACCTGTTTTCTCTCCCCAAGAACATGAAATACCAAGTTGGCGTCGGGCGGGCTTAGCTCCTCTCATGGAGAGGAGGGACTCTTTAGTCTTGGTTGACAGCCCTCCTAGAGATGGTGTCTCGAAAAACCACAATAAAACCATCCTCTTTGCAAGTGCAATGCAAAATGTTTTAGAAAACGGCGTAAATGGGGCTGAATTCGGTATTTGTGAAGGTCTCTCACTCGGCAAATATTCTATGGCACAGCAGCACATACTCGATCGTCATGGTGCTATTGCTGTATGTAAAGTGAAGTAGAAAAAGTTAACAAGATAGCTATAGAATGTTGTTTAAGAAGTGAACCTAAGAAGCAAGGATTCCAGAAAAGAATGTTTGGCATTTGGAAGAAGTAAGAAGTGTTTGATCTAAGTAAACAAAAGTGCGCAGAACAAGTATTGGCCATTCGAAAGGGAATATACTTATCTGGTTTAGAAGTTCAGTAAGTCCAAAGGAAGATCGATCAATTATTGAGAAAGGTAATAGATTAAAGTGAGGTAAGAGATGCAAGTGAGGTGACTGTCAATACCTCTTCCACCAATCATGAAAATGCATCTTATGCTGTTGATGCAAGATCAGGTTCTGGCGAATAGGTCACTGGTAGTGACCGAGTGTCTGATCTTGTTAGAGTTAGATAAAAAGTAAATCAATGAAAAAAATTCCAAATTAAACCTATTTAAATTAATCTTCTAGTACTTTTCTGAAAATATTTCTGTATTAAACGTTTAAGTAGAAAGAAAAAGAAAGCCCATAAGGCCAGTTTTAAGGGAAGATTACATTTGCTGTTTTTCTGATGCAAGTAAATACGCTAATGGATCCATATTGTTTTGAATATGAAATTTGGAATTCATAGCGAATTTTTTAGCTTTAACGGCCAAGTTTATTCCCATTAAAATTCTAGTTCATAGCTAGGATAATTTTACTAAGATTATGCTTAATGTTCAAATTTTCTGAAACAAGTCCATTTGATTGACACCAATTGAGAAATATCAGGTTTCTATTACATGTGTTTGGAAAAATCTTGCGTTGAATTAAATAAGGATGAAAGAGGAGAAAGATAAATTATAGAATCAGTACATTTGATATGAGTTTAAAGCTTTCCTTAAGGGTTTAATCGTAAGTTTGTCTTAGTCAAGAGCCCCCGGATTTAGAAAGACTACTTTAAGACGTTTTACATGGCAAATAGGCTCAAAGTATTTTATGATGCGCATTACAAAAGATAATTTGGTAGCATCCATTAGGTCTTATCTGACAGAGATTTGTCATTCATTTTCAACCACTAGGTATGATTTAGAGCAGTTATTTATTTTTGCGACTCAAGAAAAGTTTACCTTATACATTAAGGAGCATAAAAAACGACAAATTATAGGTAAAATATGCTCAGAGTTATTATTATAAGCTAAATTTTAGCCTTAAAAAGTCAAGGGAAAAGTATATACGAGAACATTGTGGTTGACACAGTGATTAATAGTATTTGTAAAATAAGGAACAGAGCAACGGGGATCACAGATTAACAAAGCATCGCTTGTTGACACAAAAAACAACCTACTCAAAGACCATGCAATTCATTTACGACAAACTTTAAGAGGAAGATTTACGCCTGAGGCCGTGTTATAACACTATAGATATACCATCCGTCAATGCATGAAATTTTTCCCGAAGGCATGAAATACCAGCTTGGATTTTTGGCACTGTTTAGTCTTATGGAGAGGAGGGTTTCTATAGCATAGGTTGGCTACTTTTCAAGAGGTCGTGTTTCATCAAGACATTAGTGGTATTGTCACCTCATTATTACTCTGTTATGGAGACAATGTTTGGTAAACAGTGCCTGCTGTTGCTCCATTTAATACCAGCCCCATCACCATAGGACCAAGTTACTCTGCTTGCTGATAGACGATGGCTTCGGATATCTTTTATTTGATTTCCTATGACAAGTTAAATTAAGCGAAAGGCCTCCAGTATCCAGCAGCCTTAGGGTGCGAAAAATCTCCGGATCCAAGAATGACTTCCTATCCGGGATTGTAGACTTGATAAACCTGAAGAAGTTACTTAAAAATGTTGTGAGAATCTTTTATACTTAGACTTTTGGCACTGGAGAGAACAGTCCAACTTTACTTACAGCGTTGGCAAAACACGGGAAGTAGTGGTAAACCAGTGATAAGCATCATCTCGACTGGCGTAGAATGTGATGTCATGGACTACTTTCAACGTTGAGGGAGATCATCGCATTTCATTGACCAGCAACCACCAGCCTTAAGCTGGGCAGCTCCTAAGCCAGTAAGATTCTGCGTCATCTAAGCTGCTTACGCTAATGGGCTGCTTAGGGCTTAGGGTGAAATCTGGCAAGCAGAATAATAACTTTGCATCAAAGAACATAAGAAGGAAAACTTCTTCCCTTAAATTGGATATCTAGAACATCAATACATTGTCGTCTGGCTTCTCTGACGACCTGGCTAGTCATAGATGCAGCACTGAACAGACCTCAGATAGACATCATCGTCCTCCACAAGACGAGGCTGCTAGATTTAGGATCTGTAAAAGAGGAAAATTTCTCCTTCTTCTGGACAGGAAGAAGGAGAATGTTCACAGTATTGTCTTGTTTACGTTTGACATTAATACTAACCACACTACAAACTGGTATAAGACTTATTCTGTAGTGATGGCACAAGACATTGAGGAAAAGAGAAGAGCCTCAGTCGTATACAAGGCAAGCCCAAGTAAAGGCAACCATGAGATCTTCAACCCTCATATTAACCCTTCGTGATGCTTGCAGCAAAGTTCAGCAGTCCGCCAGACAATTTGCTAATGAGTAGTGGCTTCAACTTCGCTCCAAGATACAGGCAGCAGTTGACACAATCAATATCAAAACAAAAGAAAATAGCTTCTCTGATGTCTGGTACAGTTAATATTGATCATGATCCGGAGAAGCTTATGGAACGTCTGATGCAACACGTCTCCGAGCTATACGCAAGAGAAAATATTGTGACTGAAGATGTCCTAAATGAAGTTGGGTCCCTGCTTGTGATGGAGGAATTGACAGCGAGCCAACCTTTTAAGAACTCAATACAGTCCTAGACCCCGTCCTCTTGGCAAAGCGCCTAGGCAAGATGGGATCGCCACTGAGTCTTGAAGTCCTGCAAAGCACCCATCGTTACTGAGCTACAAGAGATCCCCTGTCTCTGCTGGAGAAAAGGAGAGGTACCACAGGGCATATAGGATGAAAACAGCGTCTCCTTGATCAAAAATTAAGGTGACAGGAGTGACCGAAACAACGATCTTGGAATCTCTTAATTTAGTATTGTTAAGAAGTTGTTTGCTTGAGTGAGGCTAAACAAATTTAAATAAACATACAATTTTTATACAACATTAGTGTTTCTCTTTTCTCCTTGTGGTGATTACAATACAACATTGAATGACACATGAATTGAGTGTATGATTCTTAAATGTATAGATTGAGGTTGTTGAAAGCGTAGTTTATGCAATCAATACCTTTATTGTTTCTCCTATCAGATCTTCCTATCAACGTTTTTCTTTCAGCATTTTTTACTTGTTTCTATTTCATTGAGTGTGATTGGATTTATCATGGACCTAGATCTCTCTGGACCTATCCAATGACTCATTCTTTTAGATATTGGGGCTGTTGCAAAAAGCAGGGTCGTGTTTATTAGGCTGTGATATAATCAGTGCTGATGAAGTGGAATCTAAGTTGTGGACTTTTTGCTTTGGAAAGTGACCAACCATTTATATTGCTAGGACATATAAGCATTCAATGATCTAGGACATCTAAACATTTAAAAATCACAGCATTTGAAAATTCAAGCATCTAATAATCTTCTGCCATCTTCTGACACTCTCTTAATGTCTGAGGTTATTTTCCAGCTTGGAAGAGAGATTGGAAACCTTTACGTGGTCATGTAAGTACCATGCACTCAAAAGAGAAACTAATGTAAACAGGTAAACAATAAAAATCACGAAACACATGTTATCGGTGCAATTCACCTCTCTAAGCAAGGATATCAACAATTGCCAGAAACCATCTAACTGCAGAAGACAGTAAAATGCAGTCGCTAGCTATGAAAATCAGCAACGGTATTATTGCAATCCATATCTACAAACAACTAACGGGACCACCTATGTACAACCATCCAATAATATACTTAGGAGCTTAAACAATCACTACCAATCTTGTAGACACCAACAAGTGATCACACACTGAAACCACCTTAAGTTTTTTTTCTACTACAAGTAATCAAGAAGGTTTCACTTAGCAGCCTAGAAAAAGTTTTCTAATCCAGACTGTCCAATTAAAAGCTGTAATATTGACATTTTCTCATTACACGCTTAGCACAAACGTCAGGAAGCACTGTACAACCTTCATCTACTACACGCCACTAGTAGGGCAAATGGACACTAATCTGCTATCATGTCATAAACTCATCAAAGTCAATTGATCTCACTTAGAACCTGAAAAAATAGTATGTGAATGATCTTCCACCACCCAACACAGACATTAACACCTATTACACTGCTTATCAGAATAAAATCTTAGTCATTGGAGGGCATTTGATTGCTAAATGTTTTTATAGCACTTACCTTACTAGCTGAAACGACACAAGTGAAGAGCTAGCAAATGACGTTAAAAGCTCGAATTTCAGATGACCTGTAAGAAGCTGCAAATAAACTGTTAGAGTATGTAAATACAGGACATGAAGCATAATAGCTCTAAAGGGTAGGGAAAATTTCTTTGAAACATTCTAGCAAAAATGTATCCTACCACCAACAAACGTACAAGTAGTAAAATTGTCTTACTCAACCATATTCGATTAGCTCAAATGCATGCTGCATGCCTCTAAAAGCCAGGAAGTTTAAACAAAAAAAATCGAAAATTCACAATCTCTATTCTTTCCAAGTATTTCACCCTTCAACGACTTTCTTTACTCACGAAAAAGGTTGAAAAATTTCAAAAGGAGTTAAAACCGTGTTTAATTCCAGTTGATCTTTCAGTTGCTTACGATACTACCTGGTACTGTAGTCCAATTTTTGAGAAGTATTTTAACTATTTTAACTATTTTAACATTCATCAAAGTTGCATTGATGAATGTTACTTATATACAAGACTTGTTTGAAACAATTCCGTCCCGTATTCATCTAGTAATAAGGATGAAAGGACATCTGACAAAATATTAAGGCAAGAATTTTTTTTAAACCATATTTATTTTACATTTGTTTCCTCACATTCATCAATGCAACTTCATCCGTATTTGTAAACAACTTATGCCTTCCTTTTCTTGGCCTATTTTCTCTTGATCCAGTAGAAAGAAATTTCTTTACAACACTGCTGACTGTAACCCAAGGAACATCGAAAAGCTTAGATATGTCTGCCTTTTTGTTCTTTTCTTTATATAACTTTACAATAAGATTTTTTTTCTCCGTGCTCAACTCTGTGCTTTCCCTACCCATGTTTACTTCCAAACAAATATATGGAAGTAAACAAAGCAGACAATAAATTACATCATATCTTTCATGATGTCATATTTAAGGGCACCTGTTACAGTAAAACCTTTATTATCCGACACTTGAGTTACAAGTTATGAACGATGAAAGATGCAACATTGTTTATCAATCGATGCTGCCATTTTGAAAATCGCGAATACTTATGTCCATTGACTGTACTTAGCTGTTGCATAGCAACAAGGTCTGCATACCATATTTTGTCTATTGATTCACTATACACACGTCATCAGTTACTAAACTGTTGCGTAGCAACAAGGTCTGCATACCATATTTTGTCTATTGATTCACTATACATACGTCATCGATCGAATATTTTTATTTTAGTATTATGAAGCTCATTAGGCAATTTTATTTGCCATATTTCACTCAACCACCTTTTAATATCATTTTTTGTATTAATTAGGAATCATTCCTTCTGACTTCATTTCGGCATCTGACCGTAAGGAATTTTGTCTAATGCATTAACTATATTTCAATCACATTTATGACTTTTTACCAACACTGTAACAAACATCACATTTAACAGTGATTTCATCTACCTTGTATGGTTTATAAGGATATTTAGTAATATTGCCATTAGAATCATACACCAACTGTTCATCAAGAGGGTTACACTGACACATGAATGTGTATTTTCTTGGCATAAAACAAGTTTCTGTTCTTGGTTGTTTATCATTTTATGAATATCAATTGCATTACCTCTTTTATCCTGCTTAATGAATCTGCTCTTCTTTCCCTTCCAAAGTAAACATTTTGATTTAAACATTAGTTTACCATTCTTAAATGTCTTGTAATGTGTATTTAAATCCTCTGTTTATTTTTTGTATTTTACACAATTTGTGGTCATATATAACCCTTTGATTGTCATAAGGAATTGGGCAATAGACAATTTTCAAGTTTTTGGGCAATTTCTAATGCTTACTTGAAATAACTTGGTCCCTTTTACTATGTATGTATGGTTACCGAGATACAGAGCGGTGCACCAGTGTCCTTGTGGTGGACAAGGGATACCGACCAGTAAAGATTGATAGACGGTAAGAAATAAATAAAACAAAAACTTAAGGCATATTAATGATTCCTTATAAATTCCTTGAAAGGCATATAAATATTCCTTTACACCCTTCACACGTATGGCTAGAGACAATGGTGTCCCTGTGGTACGGAAAGGATATTGGTGCTTATGGTTCCCAATATTAGGACATTCATAAATGTGCAATAGTTGAAATTACGCGGAAGCTAACAGAAAAAAATGTCGATTTTCCAACCACTTGCAGATATTTTTTCTTCTCTATTTCTTCATGCAACATTGGCATTTTCTTAATGTTCTCTCAATCTTTACATCATAATTACCTGCTTTCATGAGCTCCATAGTCATTCATTCTAACTGGATTTTCTTTGGCAAATTCAGGAAAGGTTCAGGGAATGACGTGTATGAATAAACTGTGTCCAGCTTAGAGCGAGGTGGATTGAGCTAATAGATCAATCCACGGCTCTTTGCTTTACCCAGATTCACAGACAAGTCCTACAATGTCCTTCCACCTATTTCTATCCTGAGCTAACATTTT
>RDPX01000167.1:631349-648356 GCA_003991215.1 Morbakka virulenta | reverse complement strand
GCTTTACCCAGATTCACAGACAAGTCCTACAATGTCCTTCCACCTATTTCTATCCTGAGCTAACATTTTCAGACATTTGAGGTCATATACACAGATCAAGGTTTTAACATTCATAAGCTCAGGACTCAATTCATTAGCAATTTTAATATCCTTCTCTATCACCACAGGGAGAGTACTTCTTGGCCTACCTCTAAACTTCTTTCTGTTGTCAACATTTTCAAAATAAAATTTCATACTTTTTTGAGCTGGTGTATTTTCATTTAACCGTAAAACATGTCCAAGTATTTTCCATCTGGCTTTCTTGATTTCATTACTTATTGGTATTGCATCACTCATTTCATATAACGCAGCATTCGACACTCTGTGTCTCCAATTATGTCTCCAAATTTTTCTTAATTGCTTTCTATGGAATGCATTTATTGAATCCTCCTACTTCTTTGTCATTCCCGAGGTACCAGAGTTATACCTTAATACAGGTTTGACTAGCACATTATATAATTTTAAACGCTTCTTGATATGTAATTTACCATTTCTAATCCAAATTTTGTTCATTTTATTAAAAGCTGCAGTAGCCAAAGATTTCCTTCTTGTCATGTACTCAGAGTCATCTAACAAACTACCAAGCTTCTTGACTCTTCTCCGATATGAAACTTACAAAAATAGTTTCGTTCTTTTGTCATACAAAGCGCGATGCCACAATCTTCACACCTTGCATATGTCCTTGATTATTTGCCCTCAACGGCACAGCAACGACACCGAAGACGTGTGTTCACAAACTCAGAAAGGTGCTGAGGTGCTGTAGCAGGTATTGCCAAAGCAGCGAAATATCGTGATGGTCTTGATGCTTGGTAGTTTCTTTGGAAACTATTGAATCTACCTATCAAAAACCGGTCAAAAACGATTTTTAAATCTAACAATTTCAGTTGACACCGATTCACCAAATTGAATACAATAAAGGTGTTAACGCAAGTAATAACACACCTTTGATTTCCGATCAAGATGGTATGCCGCAACTCGCTTGTCTGAAAGATCAACGCCTCCCATTCCTCTGTTGCATTTCTTCACCATTTTCGGACATGAAACAGAAATCTTAGAAGCTGAACCTTTTTGCCTCCTCTGCACACTTGATTCAATATCAACTACTTCAAGGTTGGAACCATATAATAGAACACCTCTATCATTGAACCACTTACAAACGGCCACTTCGTTAGAAAACTGGAAATGGATATCACCACGTTTCATTTCACGGTCAGTGGGTATATTGGGCATATACTTCCGGTTGGATTTTACCGTGCCTATACCATAAATGCCATTTTCAAATAACTTTTTTATCAAGATTGAACTATTAAAGAAGTTATCAAAAAAAACAGTACAATAAATTCCTTCAAGGCCTTTGCATACCTCCAATACCACCCCCCCGCCGATTCCCAGTTCTGTAGCATCCTTCTTCCCAATGTATAGAATGAACTCGAATAGATAGCATGCCACACTATCACATTTACACCATCACTTGAAGCCACACTTGATAGGCTTGCTCTTGATATACTGCTTCATTGAATTTTTACCCGTAAACTTTGTCATGTGTTCATCAACGCACTGTTCCGCTTAGAAATTCAGTAATAAGGCGTATCTTGAAACCTTTATCAGTTTTATCAGCTGTGTCATTGTTTATAAAGTGCAGATTTTTAAGAATATTCTAAAGATGTTTGCAAGGCATGGCATGCTTTATTCCTTGGTTTCCAACAAAATAATCGCACTACCAATACATGTCGATTGAGGGCAACTTGTTTACAGGCATGATATATATGATTCCAAGTAAAACCATCACTTTTACCGAATCAGTCAAGAAATGTCTTCCATTTTGTGCAGCATGATGTAGCAAGGCAATAATATTGATATCTCTTTTATTTTGGGAACTCTGGCAAATTATAATCCTGGGACACTAGCATCCCATCGTAGTTAAAAGCATAATAAAATGTTAGATTGTTTTTTGTAACATTTTACTGATCTGTTTGAAAGTATAACTATAGAACTATCCCAGTTTCTCTTGTGTATTTAGAAACATATTACCAATATTTTTAACATCATCTAGTTGAAATTTTAAAACCTTACTATCAGTTAAAATTATATTTCAATATTTCTGATGAAAAAGTATATAACTCTGAGTTTCTTGCTCACACCTTCATCAGTTGTACACATAAAAAAATGCTAAAAATCTATGCACTTATAAAAAGTTGAGAAAGTAATTAAAAAGTCATTAAAATTTTTAATGGTCTGGTGAGACGGAATTGTAGTTCTTTAAAAGGTTTTTGTTGACGTGTTGACATGTAGAGATTAGTTCATATCTGTTGCTTAATAGTTTCAATTTGGACGTAATCATGTGAAATTTCTCCGTCAGACAAAGGCTGAATGTTTTGTTGCCATGAACATACGGATGGGCATGGTCGATCACTTTCCAAATCAAAATTGGTGTTATGTTCTTGTTTTGTAAATTCCAGACAAATTTTGAAAGTTATGTTGAATTAGCTTTATGTTCATCCTTGAAGGAATTCTTGTGTAGATACCATCTTTCTTTGAATGTTTTTTCGGTCAATCCAATGTAGTTCACACCATCGTCGTTTTCTTGTAATTTGATGGTACATTGGTAGATGACGTGTTTATCACGAGCTTCCATTCAACGGGCAAGAATCCTTATTGCAACAATTACACGGATCGATCTACTTGTTTGTTACTTCTGCTAGTATTTTATTGTTGTATGACGTTATGATGCTGGATACATTTGGTAGACAGCTGTAACTAACCTTCAAATTGTTTCTGTTAAGTCTTTGCTTTTGGGGGAAGTATTTATCGACAAGTTTTAGAAATCTTTTGTCTACATTTGGTTTCACGTTAAGGATAAAAGATGGTTTAAACCAAATTATTCTCCTTTATCTGGACCTGGTTTTTGATCCTGGAATCGATCTTCTTGTTTGTTGCTTCTGCTAGTATTTTATTGTTGTATGACGTTATGATGCTGGATACATTTGGTAGACAGCTGTAACTAACCTTCAAATTGTTTCTGTTAAGTCTTTGCTTTTGGGGGAAGTATTTATCGACAAGTTTTAGAAATCTTTTGTCTACATTTGGTTTCACGTTAAGGCTAAAAGATGGTTTGAACCAAATTATTCTCCTTCATCTGGACCTGGTTTTTGATCCTGGAATCGATCTTCTTGTTTGTTGCTTCTGCTAGTATTTTATTGTTGTATGACGTTATGATGCTGGATACATTTGGTAGACAGCTGTAACTAACCTTCAAATTGTTTCTGTTAAATCTTTGCTTTTGGGGGAAGTATTTATCGACAAGTTTTAGAAATCTTTTGTCTACATTTGGTTTCACGTTAAGGCTAAAAGATGGTTTGAACCAAATTATTCTCCTTCATCTGGACCTGGTTTTTGATCCTGGAATCGATCTTCTTGTTTGTTGCTTCTGCTAGTATTTTATTGTTGTATGACGTTATGATGCTGGATACATTTGGTAGACAGCTGTAACTAACCTTCAAATTGTTTCTGTTAAATCTTTGCTTTTGGGGGAAGTATTTATCGACAAGTTTTAGAAATCTTTTGTCTACATTTGGTTTCACGTTAAGGCTAAAAGATGGTTTGAACCAAATTATTCTCCTTCATCTGGACCTGGTTTTTGATCCTGGAATCGATCTTCTTGTTTGTTGCTTCTGCTAGTATTTTATTGTTGTATGACGTTATGATGCTGGATACATTTGGTAGACAGCTGTAACTAACCTTCAAATTGTTTCTGTTAAATCTTTGCTTTTGGGGGAAGTATTTATCGACAAGTTTTAGAAATCTTTTGTCTACATTTGGTTTCACGTTAAGGCTAAAAGATGGTTTGAACCAAATTATTCTCCTTCATCTGGACCTGGTTTTTGATCCTGGAATCGATCTTCTTGTTTGTTGCTTCTGCTAGTATTTTATTGTTGTATGACGTTATGATGCTGGATACATTTGGTAGACAGCTGTAACTAACCTTCAAATTGTTTCTGTTAAATCTTTGCTTTTGGGGGAAGTATTTATCGACAAGTTTTAGAAATCTCTTGTCTACATTTGTTTTCACGTTAAGGCTAAAAGATGGTTTGAACCAAATTATTCTCCATCTGGACCTGGTTTTTGATCCTGGAATCGATCTTCTTGTTTGTTGCTTCTGCTAGTATTTTATTGTTGTATGACGTTATGATGCTGGATACATTTGGTAGACAGCTGTAACTAACCTTCAAATTATTTCTGTTAAATCACTGCTTTTGTGGGAAGTATTTATCGACAAGTTTTAGAAATCTTTTGTCTACATTTGTTTTCACGTTAAGGCTAAAAGATGGTTTGAACCAAATTATTCTCCTTCATCTGGACCTGGATTTTGTTTCTGGTTTTTTTGTTGTATTCCATGCTGTCCTGATAGCCACTATTACGTAATGCATTGTTGTAAAACGGTGCTGCACGGTCAACAATGTTTTTATTTGAAAAAATGTTGTTGATTCGTTCTAATATCACAGCTTGGAATACGTTTGATTATATTTGACGGGTGGTTAGAATGAATTTTGACATATATGGGTTCGCTGTTAGCCTTCAAGTAGGGTTGAAATGTACCAGTTGTGAGATCAAGGCTGACGTTTAGGAAATCAACGACTTTAAGGTTGGTTTGAATGGTTATTCTCAATCCAAATGTGTCCTTAAACAGTCTAATAATGTCCTTCTTAATGCGTTCTGACATTGGACAACTAAGGTTATGAAAACAACAGAGGCCTTCGTCCACTGCTTTCTATACCATATTTTTTCACTCAAGTTGTGCAAAATGAAGCTTCCTACAAGCTCACACAGCTCTGCCCCGTCGAAACTTTCCATGGTCAGGTCAAAGGTCGGGTCACCTACTTTCTTGCTCCAATGTTGATTGTTTGTAAACAGTAGTGATTTTCTGGATTGCATGATAATATTGTGGTGATCTGCTGGGATCAAAGTGTATAGATTTTTAGCAGTGTTTTATGTGTACTTCTGATGAATGCGTGAGCAACAAAGTCAAAGTTATGTACTTTTTTCTCAGAAATATTAAAATATAATTTTTAAGTTACATTGGCTCTGTTTTAGTAAACATTGAGCATTCTGCAAATTTATTTGTTCATTTGCTGACAGGATGTAATTTTATTTCCAAAACAATAGAATTTAACAAGATTTACATTACCTGTTTGTGCTAGAGTTGGTGAGTTTTCATTGATGACAACTTTCCTTATAACAATCTTTACCTCTTTTCTTCCTATATTTCCATCATTATAGAACTTGTTGTTTTTATCAATAATGTTGTTCTTAATTTTTCCTTCACATGCATCTCTATCTATTTCATTTTTCTCAATGCTAATTGTTGTTATTTACTATTGTTACTCTTACCATGTCTTCTTTTACTTTCGGCTGCTTCCTTTAGGGGTCGCCACAGCGGATACGTCTCCTCTACTTCACACGGTCAGCTGCCTCCTCTTCCCTTGCTCCTACTGCTCTCATATCCTCTGCTATTGTATCCAAGTACATTCGCTTTGGTCTTCCTCTTTTCCTTCGTCCCGGCATCCTTAACTCCAACATTCTTTTTCCAATTTAGCCTTCCTCTCTCCTGGTCACATGCCCAAACCACCTTAGTCATGCTTCTCTTTGTTTATCTCTCAGTGATACTATATGTACTGTGCCCCTGATGATTTCGTTTCGGATCTTATCCAATTTGGTGACTCCCAGCGACCAACGAAGCATTCGAAGCTCGACAACGTCCAATTCAGCCTCTTGTTTCTGGTTTTTGCTATGGTTTCGAGTCCATGCATCATGGCTGGCCGTACTGCTGTTTTGTAAATTTTTCCCTTCACCTTGGCACTTGGTTTTCTGTCGCACAACACTCCTGTCACTTTTCTCCATCCATTCCATCCAGCCTGCATTCGCCTTTTTATTTCTCTGTTGCAGTCTCCATCAGTTTGTACAGTGGATCCTAGATATTTGAAATCTTTTACCTTTTTTGCCTCTGTTCCTTCCATTTGTATTTGGTCCTCATCTCTTTCATTCAGCAACAAATATTCTGCCTTTGCTCGGCTTACTCTCATTCCTCTTTTCTCCAGGGCGTGACGCCATCTTTCCAATTGTTCTTCCGCGTCATTTTTTGTTTCACTACAAATAAAAATGTCATCTGCGAACAGCATATTCCAGAGTGTTAGAACGTCCATCACCATGGCGAACAGGAACGGGCTGTGGAAGGAGCCTTGGTGCAGTCCAACTTTGACTTCGAACCACTCAGTTACTCCAGCGGCACTTCGAATGACAGTCATATCTTTGTACATATCTGGAGTCAATCTTGCAAACATTTCTGCTTTTTCTGCCTTTATCATACAATGCCATATCTCTCCCCTGGGTACCCTGTCATATGCCTTCTCCAGGTCTACAAAGACACAATGTAGCTCCTTTTGTCCTTTTCTGTATTTTTCCATCAATGCAAATAGCGCATCTGTAATGATTTTCCCAGGCATAAAACCATATTCTTGCTTGCATATGGTCACTTCCTGTCTTAACCTTGCATCTAAAATCCTTTCCCACAGCTTCATTGTGTGACACATTAGCTTGATACCTCTGTAATTTCCACATTCTTGTGCATCTCCCTTGTTTTTATATACAGGTATAAGGATACATTTTATCCATCCCTCAGGCATTTTCTCACAGGCAAAGATTTAGTTGAAAAATTTTGTAATTGTTTCATGGCCCTGTGAGCCTAGGAACTTCCATGCTTCGATGGGAATGTTGTCAGGACCTAAAGATTTCCCATTCTTCATTTTCTTCAAAGCCTTCTTTACATCCTTCTTGTCTATGGAATCAACGTTGGACTCTTCTTTCCGCTGCTCCCTGGGGTATTCATTGTTTATGAGCCCTTTGAAATTTTCCCACCTCTGACGTACTTCCTCTTCCCCTGTCACCAACTTCCCATCAGCAGCCTTGATGATCTTGACATGGTATATATCCTTTGATGCTATGTCCCTCTGTTTCGATATTCTGTACAAGTACTTTTCGCCTTCCTTTGTGTTTAGTCTATTGTACAAGTCATTGTAAGTTTCTCCTTTGGCCTCAGCTAATTCCTGCTTTGCTTCTTTTTGGCTTGCATCATATTCCCTTTTATCATACTGGCTGTTTGAATGATCATATCTTTTCTTTGCATCTTTCTTCCTTTTTAAGCTTTCTTGTACAGAATCATTCCACCACCATGTCTCTCTGTTCCGGTTCTGGCCTCCCCTGGTGACTCCTAGCACTTTCTTGGCTGCTTCTTGTATCTTTTCTGTAATATCTGGCCAATTTTTCAGTACCTCCGTTTCAGAGCTAAGCATTTCTAGCAGTTCTTGGTTGACATTCCTCCTTCACTTGGCTTATTTCAATCTCAACCATTTAACTCTTGATTCTACTTTTCGTTTTGCTCCTTTCCTGAGTGAGACTTTGGCTTTACATAGCACAACCTTGTGTTGAGAGGCTACGCATTCTCCTCCAAGGACTTTTCAGTCTCTAACGTCCTTAAGATGTCTTCTTCTGCAAGCCATGTAGTCAATCTGTGAACTGTTTGCTCCAATTTTATAGGTCACTCTCTGCCCTTCTTTTTTCCTGAAATAGGTGTTTAGCATTGCCAGATCTGCTCTCTGCCAAGCCAAAATTTCCTGACCTCCCTTATTTCTTCTGCCATAGCCATATCTTCCCACCACACCTTCATCGCTGCAATTTCCTTCCCCGACATGTCCATTGAAATCTTCTCCAACAAAGATTGGAGCAGATTTTCTTTCTCTTCCTGTGCGCAACCAGCCTGTGGTGCATATGCACAAACTATGTTCAGAGGTGTGCCTTGAACATCCAGCTTCACACCCATTACCCTGTTCGAGGTTCTTTCCACTTCGAGAATACTCTCAACATAGGCCTCTGCCACAGCTATGCCCACAACATTTCTGCTGTGCATTCCATGATAGAAAAACTTATATTCATCACTAAGCTATATTTCTTTGCTTCCCGTCCATCTCGTTTCTTGAATACATAAGATATCAATATTCTTTCTTCTCATGATATCTGTTAATTCCCTTCCTTTTTTAGTCATTATACCAACATTAAGGGTGCCAATGTTTACAGTCGTTTCCCTTTTCTTTCTTTTCTCGTACCTACGTAGATCAAAAGTAGCCAAATTTCCATCGGCGCCCTGTTGATTTACAACGTCGGTGGCGGTCGTTGTTAACCCGGGTGTCGACCAATCCGGTATAATCCGGTATAGATTTTAATGGAAGCTTTAAAATCTGGTGCTGGGATTAAATAAATTTAATTTAATTTATTTTATTTTTTTAAATATATAAGATGAATTCTGAACTTTTTGATTTTGAAAAACCTATTCTTGATGACTCTATAGTTGAATATAAGCACAGGGAAATTAGAACTACTGATAATAATTTTAATGTTGCAGGAGAAATAAGATTAGATTTTACAAATAAAAATATCTTTACAGGACCTAGTGATTCTTATCTTCTAATTGAAGAGAAAATTTCTCAAGCTGATGGAACTGACATAACAGAAGCTGACAACGATCCAGCTTTGACAAAGGAATCTATGCTCTATCTTTTTAAAGACATTTGATACTACATAAATGAAAAAGAAGTCGAAGTAATGTCTGTCTCAAGGTCAAACTGTCAAAATTCTGTCTCAATGAGACATTGTGGGCCAAGTGATAAAAGTCCTTATCATAAATTACTAGTAGTTCAACTGCTGTTCCTCAAGACAACCTTTTCACATGGCGGCAATCTGCTAGAACAGCTTCTGAAGTTCTAAGATTTCTTTTATTGTGATTCCAAACAGGAAGGGACAACAATCAAGAAAGGAATTGAAGTCTATTCGATCACTGTAATATGACAAATCTTCATGTGACTCACTCTCAATGAAAAACAATATCCTTTTGTAATGTGTACTTTGGTAATCATAATTTTGCAAGAATTTATGTAGACTCTATGAATTTTAAGAAAAAATTCTTTAATGTCGCCTCTACTGAACAAGAACTAACAAGCGCTTCAGGTGTGTCACTAGTTGCTTACAAAGCATTATTCCTTGTATTTGTAGTAGACCTAAGTCATCAAATAGAAAGAGTTTGTAATAGTGCAGCTGAAATTACAATTCATGCTTCCTTTGGTGCTCCTATTCCAGAAAATACAATTACTTATTGTACTCTGATAAGTGATCGTTTTGTTAGACTAGAAAGTGACAGTCATAGAATGATTTTGATTTAAATAAAATATTTTCAAATATATATTAAAGAAATATTAAAGGACATACGAGATCGATTCGACCCTAAATAAAGCTTAGACACAAATCTTTATGGAAGAAGAATAGAATTTAATACTGTCTTTAAAAATCCAATCATTTTGAAGGAACCTCATTCTTTATGAGTAGATTATATTCCAACTTATCATAGCATTCAAAATATTAACATAATCTAATAATGCATTTAAATATTTTAATGGATCTTCATGGAAAATTAGAAGAATTAAAACTGGATCATATGAATTAGATTTTTTTTTAAATGAAAAAATTGAGAGATTACGTAAAAATAATGGTGACTATAACTCTGTAAACGACCTTTCTTATGTTACATTGGAAGCAAATATTAGTAGATTGACATGCATAATGAGACTTAGTTACAATTATAAGGTCAACTTGAGTATTTCAAATGGATTATCTTTATTACTAGGCTTTGACACTATTGAATACAGTAATTCATTTAATGAAGGAATAAATGTTGTCAACATTATAAACATTAATAGTATTTTTGTTCATTGTGACATCATTAAAAGTTCTTATACAAATGGAAAAATAAATGATGTCCTATATTCATTTCCTATAGAAGCAAGTACTAGATACAGAATGGTATCAAGCCCTAATCAATCACAATGTCAGAAAATTGTTACAGATCGAATAGGCACATTAAGAATTTGGCAAACTGATGAAAATGGAAATCCTTCAGATTTACGAAATGAATTAGTAAGTATTAAGCTTCAAATTCATAAGATTTGAATAAATTAAATTGGAAATTTAATTTAATTAATTATTTTTATATTTTTAGATATAATACAAAAGGTAAATGTCTCATTATCTACTTTTCAAAACGAGAAGACTAAAAAAGTAGTTAAAGATGATCTTAATGAAGTAAAAGTGTAAAATATGAAGATCTAGATGGTCCAGGCACCATCGCAATTAAAAATGACTCTAAAGCAGACCTCATTAGAGCGCAAAAAAATCTCTAGAAATCTTATCATAGATCTTAATGAAATGAAATCTGGAGGTTTACTTCCATTGATTTTAGGTACTCTAGGAACGTTAGCTGCTTCACAGTCTTTTTGGAAAAGGCATAGATACATCTATGAAAGCTACTGGAGAAGGACTATTTTTAAGAAATCCAAATAGCTCTGGTCTCTTTTTGAAACATGGATCAAGACTTTATGATATTTCAGATACTAAGGAGGGTTCAGGATTTTTAAGTGGAGTCCTTAACGTATTACCATTATTTTTATTATTACTATTATTATTATTACCATTGGTATTACGAAGAAAATATTGGCTGCCCTAGGAATAGGTGCTTTGACTGGAGTAGCATCAGAGGGAGCTTCACAACTCATTAAAAAAATAGCAAAAGATTAATCTGAATCCGGTCTCCATTTGAAAACAGGTTCTTCTTATAAATATTATCCAAATCATGTCCTCGATTTAATTGGTACTGCACAAGGACAAGAATTTTTAGATGAATATAAGTGTGGTTCTGGCATTTTAGGAAAACGTCTAGGACTCCCTGGAGGTAAAGTTCCAATACTTTCTGATATTCCACTTCTAAATGTTTTAATTTTAAATGATTTATTTTTATTAATATAGAAATGCGTTTATTTTAAAATTTTAAAATTTCAAAAGAGAGGACTACTTATTTTGAAAATTAAGTATGATTACAGACTACATACATAAAAAAATTAAGAATAGCAGAAATAAGTAAAATATATAACATAAATGAAGATAAAGTAAAAAGTATTTTTAGGAAACATAAGGTCCCATTTTAAAATACCATTTTAAAAGTTATTTTTTCTTTGATATATAGAAATGAATATTTTATATGAAATTGAAATTGTTCCATTTCCATGTAGAAGAGTCTTAATTACTATTAATGTCTACTTGCAAGAGGATCTTTCATTATTAGTAAAAAAGGATGTCACATTAAAGTTGCCATTAAAAATTAAAATAAAAGCTGGAGTATTATTATTAGAGTCTGCTGATCCTAGATTGATTTCCTTTGACAATATATTTTTAACTAGTAGACATACCTTTTCAATTACTTTTTATAACAAAGGTTTTCAGAATATTTATAAGAGACAGAGAGACCTATTGTGCATTCTAAGGCATGCAGAATAATCATTTTATTTTTTAAAATTATTAAAATTTACTAAATATAAATGACAGCTCTAAATATTTTTCAAAACTTTCGTATTCTTGCTAATAAAATAGTAGGATTTTCTTATGAAGATGGAGATCTTTTAATGAATGCTAATGAAACTGGAACAGTCTCCATTAATCAAAATGGATCAGAACGAATAAAAGTTGATGAATCTGGATCCATTATTTTGTCACCTGCTCCTGATCAAAATGTTTCTATTAATGATTTAGATCTTAGTTGTCATGCAATACTTCATAAAGAAGTTACTATTGACCCTACTACTAAGTCTGCTCATTTTGATGGGACTTACAATGGTTGTATGAGTGTCCTAGTTAGTCCTGCAGGAGAATGTGCCTCTAATGCTTATTTTGCTTGTTCAAGGAAAGATTGATCTGATGGAATTTGTAATATAATTTCTGTTGTAGATGGCCTCAATGGAGAATACCTAATGTTGACTTGGAATGATTCAGAGTTGACGCTAAGTATTGAAGGAGACATAAGTACATACAGCAGTCCTTTGACTTTTAAAATAAGGACGATAAATTAGAACTCATCACGTTCGTTAGAACTCACTAATTTTATTTTAATTATTTTTATAATATAATGAGTATTCAAAAAGATCCAAGTGCTCCTTTGTATCCTACAATCTAAGATGACACAAGTGCTTATAGATAGTCAAAAGTATTTACTATTGAGAAAGAACTTGTGGCTGAAAAATTAAACTATAATGATCTGGAAAAGAAGTATAAGAGAGCTTATAACGTTTGTAGGTCTTTATCCTTTGGTTTCTCTCCTCTCTCTGCTTTATCTACTAGTGCTTCAATAGAAACGTTTTTTACTGGAATTGGTATCATAGCCTCCATTCCTTTAGGTTCCATTGGTAGAATTTCTATTTTAATAGGTTCTGGAATGGCTGTAAGTTCTAGTACAATGAATACAAAAAGGATAAAGCATGGGAAAACATAAGAATTAGTGAAAGAGGCCATAAATGAATTTAAAAAGAATGACTTCAAAGTTAATAGAAGATGGAAAAGTTACTCAAGAAGAATTGGAGGTTGTATTAGCATTAGAAAAGAACTATTATCACTTGAAGAAAGAATTAAGAGAAAAGGCGAATAAGGAACGAATTAAAATAGCATTTAAAGAAAGTCAAGAAGAAATGAAAAAGAAATGAAAAGTTAAAAAAAAACTTACCTTCTGTGATTCGAAGCCGGGACCTCTTACATGTAAGTCAGACGTCTTACCAATGAGTCATAGACAACTATAAGTGTTAGAAACATTTCTACACTAGTTTAAGTCTAAAATCTGAGGTCAGTTCCCGTGCATGCTTGGTGTTCCAGAATAAATTTCTAGCAGTTTATATTTTTAGTACGTGTATAGGTATGTATGTCTCTTTTTAATTGTTCACTAGCTACTACTAAGTCAGCGTATGTTTGAAAATCTTCATCCTTAAAGTCTTTTTATCTACCATTTGCTCCTAATAAATAAAGGACATAATAAGATCCTGGATATTCTTTATCATTTAACGTAAAAACTTTTCTAACATCATCAAATGTCAATACTTTATCATTTAAATAATCGTTTGGATTATTTTCATATTTTATAATATCAAATCCTTCTGTTCCAAATTCTTCTCTTTGTGCATGCTCTTTAAGTAAATGTTTTCCTATGCCTTCAATTTCTGCAATGTGAAGGCCACCTTAATCTAAATAAAAACCCTCTGGATCTCCTGCATGAGGACCAGGCTTCGCTCCTTCAATTTGAGGAATTTGATGGGCTAATCAATCTTAAAAATTAATAAGATTACCTTTTAATTTATTTACACAATTTTCGTTTTTTTTAGTTGTTGGTTTAAACAGCTTTTCTGTGTCCTCTACAAATCCTTCTTCTTGAAGTCTTCGATCAAATGTTCCTTTGCTACTTCTTCTTTAGTTTTTATTAATTTCTTTTAATATTTTAGGATCACGATTTGTATACATTTATTTAAATAAAAATAAAATAAAATATTATTAATCATAATATTCTTCAATTATAAGAGCTTTGAAAGAATGTAAAATTGATCAAAATTGATCAAAATTGATGCTATACTTTCCTTCAGAAATATCTTTTGTTTTGTCAATCATTTAAAATGGCTTTAAATTCCTATTTTTCCATGTCTTAAAGCATAATGTTTTTAAATTTGTCAAATTCCATGTGTGGATTAATGGTATCTCTATAAAGATGATTAAGAATTTTGCTTTTCTGCTCAAATAAAATTAAGAAATTGCAATTTTGCTCTTATTGTTCTTCTTGGAACTTCATAATACTTTTGAGACACAAATACTATTGAGATATTTTTTGGACGTCCTCCTGTAAAGAAATCTTCAGCTTTTTTATAAGCTTCTTTTGAGGACATTAGATCATCAAAACTTATTGAGGTATTTAAATCGATGTACTTTGTTTCTGGTAATTCGTTAGGATTTTCATAAGATTCCATTTCTATTTTATTATAATGATCCTTTTCCGATAACTTCTTTATTAAAGGACTCAGATCAGATCCATACTTTTCTTTGACCTTTTTTCCATTTTCAAAAATCAATTTAATGACTTCTAAGAAGAGTCCATTTTGTAGAAACCCTATTAAGATTTCATACATGGGTTGCAAAAATGAAGGTGAAATATTAATGTATTTTTTGTATTGAAGAGCTTTATCTAAAATCATATGAATTATTAATTCTGTTTTTCCACATCCTGATTGTCCGCAGATGAGAGCCCTCAATTTTTTGGAATTAAATGATCATTATATTCAGAATCGCTGACTTCATTAAATGTACTTAGTTTGATTCTATTAAACTTTGTTAAATGAAAATTCATTATATTTAGAAATTAAGAAATAAATATTATATTTTTGAAAATATATGGACATCCATAAGCTTATTGGAAACTTATCTAAACCGAGAAAAGGTTTTACTCTTCCCAATCACAAGTATACTGGACCTTATAATCCTTTGGACTCCCAGTTGGATTCATATGATAAACCAATAAAAGGTCAAGAGCCATATAATGGAGCAGATCTTATTTCAATGCATCATGGCATTTGTTATAGGGATGGTGAACGGAATGGTCTAATGAATGACAGTAAAAAGGAATGTGACAGAAAAGTGCTTTTTGACTTAAAGGAACTAGTCCCAAAAAATTAGTTCGAGCAAGTGTCAAAGGAGCAAAAAAGTGAGTTGACACGAGTCAGCGAATATAGTAGCCGGAATTACATAGGTTAGTAATCGTATAGATTTACATATTATTGGCAATCGTATAGATTTACACATTGCAGATAAACCGAGACAGTGCTATAAGGACATGTTTACTACGAGGATTCAGCTACAGGATATGCACTATTTTGCTTCTTTGACACTTGCTCCTTTGTAACTTGCTCCTTTGTACGTCCACCCTTTTAACTCATTTAAAAGAAAACGAAATCGTAATTTATACTACTGAAAATAAAGAAAAAGCTTCAGTTGTCGAAAGGTGAAATAGAACAATGAAAGAAGATATCTTCAAGTATTTTACAAGCAATAACACATACATCTACATTAATATCTTAGATCAATTAGTGTCCAATTATAATAACAGGAGGCATAGTTCAATCAAAATGACTCCTACATAAGCTTCTAAAAAAAGAGAAAGAGAGTTTTCATTTAATTTGTATGGCCCCAATTCTCATGAATTTCCTTAATTCTCCAAATTTCCCTAATTCTCCAAATTTTCCTAATTCTCCAAATTTCCTTAATTCTCCAAATTTCTCTAATTCTCCAAATTTCCCTAATTCTCTGAATTTCCCTGATTCTAATGACCAGAAAAATGAGAATCCAAAATTTACATTATGTCCGCATTTCTGTAAAGAAACGAACATATGAAAAAGGTTATACTAGAAGATAGAGAGAAGAAATTTTTCTGATTACAGAAATTTTAATGTCAGATCCAATTACATATCGAATAAGAGATCTTAATGACTCTGAAATAAAGCGGAAATTTTATGAACAATAGCTTCAAAAAAGTAGTCAACAGATATTTCGTATTGATTCAATTTTTAAAAGAAAGGGTCCTAAAGTTCTTGTATCTGGGAAAGGTTATAGTCCAGAATTTAATAGTTGAATTGATAAAAAGGATTTAAGTAATCCTTAAGTTTTAATTTTTAAGTTAGCTAAAGAGCTAAATTTTGGTCTCAATTTGGGCTAAATGTTTTTTCAATCGATCTAAGAAATATTCAGGATCACTCTTGACACCTGATTTGAAGCTCAATTAATGGTGCCAATATTTTGTTATATGATAAACAATTTTTATTCATTTGTTTTGTATTTTGGAGACATAGGAATCATCAGGACTTCCTTCAATTGACCATACGACATCATTAAGAGCAGTATTTTCTATGCTGCTCATTATATGAAAACTAAAAATAAGAGAAAGGTCTGACGAAAAGTCTTGCTAAAGATCTGCGCAGTTTGAGGATTGAATTATTTCATTAATTTTCTTTTTCAACAAAGAGAGAGAGAGCCTCTTTATTCACGATTATGACTTTTTCTTGCTTTCGAATGGCATTTATTTCTGAATCAGTTAAACTATAATTGACTACGATTGACTCAAAACCGTCTAAAACAGAGACCTCAATTTTTCTAATTGAAAAATCCACATCAACAATAATATTATTGTCATAATAACGTAAGTAATTATGAAGAACATTGGACACTTCATATGATTTATTTTGACAATAGTTTATTCATTTTCTTGTCATTCTATCAAAGTTTTATAACATTCTACATAATTTTCAATTTATTTATTAAATAACTTTGAATTGATTTTATTTGATGACTCTCTAATGCTATATTATAAATTAGGACAGCATAAAAGTTCATTGTTACATTAGTATCTCCTAACATAAATCAACCGAGATCTGATGGATTAAAATATGTAGAAGAAGTAGTCGCTAATTTACCTAGAATATTTGTATCATTTACATAAAAGTAGACATCGTAGCCACTTCTTTGATATGTACAAAGTATTTACGTTTACAATAGAATCATTTAATTGTCTCACTATTCTATTAGTAGTAAAGTTAGAATAACAGAAAAGATAGTCCAAAAAGATTCATTTCTATATCATAGTATTTATGAAACAACAAAATGAATTTTTTTATAAACAGCTATATTTCGTATTACATCAAATACATCTTTCAGGCAATTAGAAGCACAACAAGAAATGTTTATATTTTATACGCTAAAGACAATTTAAAAAGAACAAAAACAAGCCACTAAAAGCTCAATTGGCTCAGGAATCAAGTAGATATAATGCAAGGCATGAAACAGAAGGAAACAATAAAACAACGTGCAATGCTAAGAGAAAATAAACAAATTCTTTGATGCTTTGAGACCACTATTTAAAACAGGGCTCATTCTTTTAATATAAATTGCTTCTTTGGAATCTAGAATGCTCCAATTCAAGGCTTTGTCCACAATTTCAGTGTTCTCAATTACATAATGAAT
>RDPX01000167.1:590550-618949 GCA_003991215.1 Morbakka virulenta | reverse complement strand
TCGTGTGCTAAATGGGAGAGAGAATGACAGGATAACTATGCAAGGATCAGACGTCACAAAGGCTAAAGACTTCAAGTACTTGGGATCCACAGTGAAGTATGATAGGGGATGCGACAGGGAAGTGAAAAAGCGAATACAGGCAGGGTGGAATAGGTGGAGGAGGGTAATGGGAGTACTGTGTGACAGAAGGCTATCACCAAAAGTGAAAGGAAGAGTATACAAGACAGTAGTGAGACCAGCTTTGTTATATGGGCTTGAGACGGTAGCAACAACAAAGAAACAGGAAGGTGAGTTGGAAGTGGCTGAGTTGAGAATGCTGAGGTGGTTGCTTGGGGTCACACGCCTGGACAAAATCCGAAATGAGTACATCAGGGGAACAGCACATGTTAGAAAATTAGGATTGAAACGAAGAGAAGCAAGACTTAGATGGTTTGGACATGTAATGAGAAGGGAGGAGAACTATATCGGAAGAAGAATGTTAAAGATGCATCTGCCTGGGAGAAGGAAAAGAGGAAGACCAAGGAGACGTTACATGGATGCAATTGAAGAGGACATGAGGGAGTTGGGAGTGAGAAGAGAGGACGCTGAGGACCGTACCAAATGGAGATGCACAATCTGCTGTGGCAACCCCTGATGGGAGCAGCCGAAAGAGAAAGAAGAAGAACTCTTACCATGTATTACACCATTTTGATCAATAAAATGTTCAGTTTGTTATAAAACTATTAATCTGTTGGATATATCTTTCACTCTTTTCAGCCTTTTCAGCCTTTTCAGCCTTTTCCGTCTTTTCCTAATTCTTTATCAATTTTTATTAGTTTGTAATTAGTGTCCTTTATCCTTTTTATTATCTTAGTTGTTTCCTTTTTAACATCGTCCTTTCTCTTTTTTTTCTTTACAGGATTATATTTCATTACGCAGTTCCTTAACAGTAGCTTTTTCTTTGATCTTTTTTGAATAAAATTCTGTTTATTTGTATTGAGAACTTTGCTAAATCCTGTTTATATCAAAATACAAGATTAATCCGTCTTATGGCCCCAATAATGAACCTGTTTTCGTTTAAAACATTTTTATTATCGAGCATAGTTTTAAGTTCTTATTTAAACCACAAATCTTTTCCATCATCATCATTTCTACAACCATTACACCTTTTATAATCCTGCTTCAGGAATGTACTTTTTAAATACACAAATGAGACATTTTGACACAAGCATTATTATTCAATACGAAGATATTTTATACCTTTCATTTGAATCAGCCGTTTGTTTCTTGCACTTAAGATAATACGTTGCAATCATAGTATGTAATAGGTTAGATAGTTTCATCAAAATTCTTCTTACAGATTTTATCTTTTTTATCAAGAAACAGAAACTCATATGGATTCAGTTTATCAAATAATGTTGAATCAATCTTATTCTCCTTACCTATTAAATTACAAAGGTTTTTTCTCACTGCAAGGTAGAGACACATATGTGAACACTTTAATCGTATTTTTTGTGGTACATCGTAGTAGTTTTGTAATAATTTGTTTGGTCTATTGATCGGACTGATTTGTTGATATTTACCGCCTGCATAGTGGTTCGCTAACCTGTTTAAAATCTTTTCTGAACAGTTAACAAAATCTTCAAATGCCACTAATTTTCTATTTCAAATTCGTTATTGATTTGTATTCATCATCTCATCAAACCCTTTAACTTCCAAAGCAGGATAAACAAGCTTTGAGATGTCATCCATTAATGTTTCTAGGCCTTTCAGCTTTTCTTGGTGACTGTTTGGTGTATACATTGTCTGGTCATAGAAAATTAAAGGACTCTGTATCATATGTAAAAGAGTATTCGTTTTTCCACAACCTGACTGTGTATCAGGTCAGGTCAGTTCTTGCCCTGTTACTGGTAACATGTAATCCAGTACAACTTGTTGCGTGGTCAAGTAGTCGGCGAATAAACCAGCTCCTCCACTAGGTTCCAAATATGGTGAAGACGATGACTACCAACCCAATAGGAATAAAAACAAGACCTGTCAAAGGTCGGATGAACTCTTTAGAGTCAACACGCAGTCAGTTAGAGATGGTTTCTCAATAAAAAGACCCTGCAAAAAGAACTTTGGTCCTCTACTGAAGATTCCCCCATCCCCGCCTTCGTATACAGTCATGACAAAAACCAACACTAAATCACCCACTGTCTCTCCTGGTAGGGGTTTGATGAACACGCTGGGAAGCCCAGATCGTCATCGTGCTACCCAGTGCTACCGCATAGCTACATGGAATGTCAGGACACTACACCAAGCAGGGAAGTTGGAAAACGTTGCGAGAGAAACGGTGAGAGCAAAAATTGACATACTAGGACTGAGTGAAGTCAGATGGTTAGAATTAGGAAAAAATTATGTTAGAGAAAAATACCATATTCTTACACTCAGGACCAGATAAAGAACATAGTCATGGTGTTGAAATCCTACCAGGACCAAACATAACAGATTGTCTACTTAGCTACTGGGCTGTTTCGGATTGAATAAGTATGGTTAAATTGAAAGGAAGCCCATTTAACACCACCATCATTCACGTATATGCACCAACACCCAATAGCAACGAGAATGACATTGAAAACTTTTATGGGGACCTGGATAAAGCCATGGCACAATACAAATCTCAAGGGACTGTGTTTGTCATGGATGACCTGAATGCTTAAGTTGGTGGACGTAGTCAATCAAATCTTGTAAGACCATATGAACTGAACAAACGAAATGCTCGTGGAGATACCTGAGTTCAGTGGTGAGAAGGAAATATCCAGGTGATCACTAATACGTACTTTCAACATCATCTCAAACTTCTATGGGCATGGAGAAGCCCAAATGATTGCTAAAGGAACCACATTGATTTCATAACATTCAATAATAGATTAAAAATTGCTGTCACACAAGCGAAGAGCTATCCAGGTGCATATTTCAACAGTAATCATGCTCTATTAGTAGCTTCGGTCAAGGTGAAACTGAAAAAACTGAAACGTCCAAAGAAGGTGATACGGTGAAACCAGGCAAACTGAAATCCAATGATGTGAAAACGGCTTTTCAACAATCTTTACATGAAAAATGATAAGGAGAACAACAGACCAGTAAATGACTATGAACAAATTTGTTCGGCAATTAGTAAAGCTACTGAAGAAATCATACCTCCTATAACACAAATAAAGAAGCAGGAATGGATGACGGACGAGATTTTAGAACTAATGGAAAAGCGTAGAACAGTGACGACTTGGTCAAAAGAATATGACTGATTGAACAGGAAGGGCCGTATAAAATGTCAGCTAGCAAGCAAGAATGTATATGAAACAGCGCGACGAACTGGAACGAGTGGGGAAGACCAACCCGCAGAAGTTACATGACATGGTGCGATGGGTAATCTCAAGTAAAAAGAGTGTTACAGCCCGCATTGAAGCAAAAGATGGAAGTATTTTAGTTAATCGAGAGAAAATGTTACATCGATGGAAAGAGTATATAAAAAGGTTATTTGCTGATAATAGAGGAGAAAGAAATATTTCGAAGAAAGAAGGAGTATTTTTCTATCATTTTGCAGAGACATGGTGGGTCGTATCTGAAAGAATTGATTATTACTTATGATATATATGATATATATGATATATATGATATATATGATATATACTTACTTGCAAATCCAGGAAAGGAACATTCAAAATAAATAGTAGTATTTAATAATCTCGTCATGTTTTTCTCTGTGTACTTATTTCAGAAAAATTGAATAATCAAATACACATGTTTAACATGGTTGGATATGAACTTCAAATTTTATCAGGATAACTTTAAACACGACGGGGAATATGTTATTCGATTGAAAGAATTGATCCTGACAAATAAATAAATACGACTTATAAGACATATCAACCTGGATTTCCAAAATATAAATGTGATCCGTATAAAAATTGCTATTTCAAATAGCATCTTTGAATTTTTAGATTTTTAGATTTTAGTGACTTTGGAAATTCATCAAAAAAATCTATTGGTTTTCATGCCGCAAGGGCATCCGACCAAGAAATTCCTCACTGCCAAAATCCATGTCCCAGTGAAGGGCACGGTCTGATCCGCAGTACTCGGGAAAATGAGGTTAAATTTTAAAAAAGTTCAGCATTCTCAGTGTCTTACTATGTGCTAATACTCTTAGATCAGCCCTAAAGCAGTTTTTAGCTTCCTGTTCTCATTATATTTTTCCTTTTTCCTTTTTGTTTACTAATGTGTCAAAACAGGACCACATTGGTAGCAGCTTTTACAGTATATGTAAAATACTGATGTGTTTTTATGTATATTTTGCATATATGTATTGCTTCCTGTATAAACATTAATTTGATAATAATAATAATAATAATAATAATAATAATAATAATAATGTTCCAAATAAACCTTACACTTAAGTTTCACTTGTTCTTTATCAAGAAGAGATTTATGTTGATAATCGAACTGTTGAACAGTCTTACGTAAATAGTGTTTTTAATTATAATTCATACATATTATATGAAATTAATGTAATGTCTTTATATAATGATAGAATACATTAGTTACGAAGTAACTCTTAGTTAAGACCAAATGGAGAATCTGGCCAAAGCATTGATGAATAAGTGTCCAAATCGTGATGATTGTCTTGTAAGTAATCTGTCCTCAGACAGGTTTAACGCCATACACGCCATCCATCTCTAGCCTCGGCTTTCCGCTTGATATCTGAATAATTTTCCATTCTTCCATTAACTTGCTTTTTGAGCTGGTCTAATAAAGTTATTCTTTTTCTTCCTCTGCCTCGTTTTCCAGTGAACCGTCCTTCAATGATATCTCTTAACATACTCTGGTGTCTCAGAACGTGTCCGATCCATTTCCTTTGGCGATTTCGTATAGTTGTTATAAGCATTCTGCGCTCCTCAACTTGTTGTAAAACTTCTTGATTGGCCATTCGTTCTGCCCAACTGATTTTCTGCATTCTCCTCCAAAACCACATTTCTGCACTTCCCAGCCTTTTGATATCTTCCTTCTTTAACACCCACGACTCTGATCCATACAGCAGGACACTCCACACCAATGTCTTAATCATTCTCTTTTTAATGTTCAGATTAAATTTTCTTCTTAATAGTTCTCGCCTCGAATTTAATGCAGCCTTTCCCAGAGTTATTCGTGATTTTATTTCTCTGCTGCAATAACCATCGCTTGTTATAATACTCCCGAGATACTTAAAGGTTTTAACTTCTTCGATAGGTTCCCCGTTCATTTTAATCTTAACATTACCTTCGCCTCTTTTACTGATCTTCATCACCTTGGTTTTCTTTACATTGATTCTCATACCAACACTCTTAGCTACCCTATTCAAATGGTTCATTATTTCTTGTAGTCCTTTCTCAGAGTTTGCTACTATGACCTGATCATCGGCAAAACGTATTGCTTGGACTAGCTGTCCGCCAACCTTAACTCCTTCTTGACAGTTCTCTAGCGCTCTTCTTACCATTTCTTCAGCAAATATGTTAAAATGGGAAGGTGAAATTAGGCAACCTTGGCGTATTCCTCTACCAATTTCAGCTGGCTCTGATTCTCCATCTTTTGTTCTTACTGTTGCTGTCTGATGCATGTATAGGTTCTGTATAAGTCTTCTATCCCTCCAGTCCACGCCAACATTTTTGAGGATCTCCATTAGGTTTTTCCAATCCACCTTATCGAAGGCTTTCTCATAATCTGCAAACAATACATATAGTTCTTGATCGTGTTCTATACTACATTCCGCCAGAGTTCTCAACACAGCTATTGCTTCCCTTGTTCTCCGTTCTTTTGTAAAACAAAACTGGTCCTGTACAATCACATCCTTCATTTTGTTTTCAGATCTCTTGTTCAGTATTTTAAGTAATATCTTTGAGGCATGTGTTATCAAGCTAATCGTTCTGTGGTCTTCACATTTCTTAGCTGCTGATTTCTTTTCTATTGGTACCATAGCTATTTTCAAAACTTCTTGCGGCCATGTCCTTTCTACGTAGATCTGTTGACACAATAGTACTACTTCATCCTTTACAGTACTTTTTAACATCTTCAACATTTCTGCTGGGATATTGTCTATTCCCTCTGCTTTACCAATTTTTAGTTCTTTGATCGCTTTAAGAACTTCGCTTCTCATTATGTCCGGCCCAATGTCATCCTGGTCACTAACTTCGAACTCTGGTTCTAAGGGAAGTTCTGTTGGTCTTCCATCTTTGTTATACAGCATTTCAACATACTCTTTCCACCTATTTTTTGTGTCGACTGGATCTTTCTGACTGAACATTTCTCCATCTTTACTTTCTATCCCTTGCTGTATCTTGCAACTTCTCTTACTGAATGTTAGTTCCTTGACTTTCTTGTAGACTTGATCAGCTCTTCCTATCTCAACAAGCCTCTCAATTTCTCTGCACTCCTCTTTCCACCATTTTTCTCTTCCCCTGTCTGTTTTTCTCCTCAGGTCATTATTCAGCTCTCGGTATTTCCTTCTTCCCTCTTCTGTGTTGACATTCTTCCAATCTTTCCGCTCATCCATAGCTTTTATCATTTCTTCTGTCACCCAAGGTTTTAAAATTCTCTTCGATTGTGTCTTGCCAATAGCGTTTTCAGCTCCTTTATTCATTGCGTTCCTTAGTCTCATCCACCTTTCGTTCAGGGATGTTACAATGTCTATTTCTCACAAGTTCGTTTTTAGTTTCATTGATAAACTCCTCTTCTTTTTCAGTGTTGAGCAGTTCTCTGTTCCATTTTAGGAATGGTTTTGCATTGGCTACCTTTTTGAGTTTGAGGTTTACTTTCATCAAAACAAGACAATGGTTAGAATATACATCTGCTCCTGGATTAGAGCATGAATTCTTTACACTGGTTTTATATCGCTTCCTAACAATAATGTAGTCGAGTTGCATCCTTCGTATGTCTCCAGGTGCCTTCCATGTGTACTGCCTTCTCTCATGGTTTTTAAATAATGTATTTATAATGCACAAGTTGTTTCTTACACAAAAATCAACTAACATCTCTCCCCTGATGTTCCTTCTTGCGTACATGCCAACAAGTGTTGGCATGCACGCAACAAAAATTACAATGTCTACTGGCTTTCCCTTCAATCTTACCACCATCAGTCTGTCGCTACAACAATCAACCTCTATTACAGCTTGACTAGTCTGTTTGTCAAGCATTAGTGCCACTCCATGTTCAGCTTTAGCACCTCCCTAAAATATCAACTTCAAGTTACCGCAATTCCTTTCACCCTTACCTTTCCATATTATTTCTGTCATTCCCAAGATATTAACCTTGTACCTTTCCATTTCTCCGATTACATTTTCTAGCTTCTCTGGTCTTACTAATGACCTCACATTCCATGTACCTATCTTCAATAGATTGTAAGGATTTTGCATGATTACAACCTGGGAAGCCTTACATCCTCCCCTGCCGGACGCAACACCCTCACGTAGATGGGCCCCGTAAACGTCGTTGTCTCACCATGTGATGTCATGTGTGTTTATGTGTGTGTGTGTGTGTGTGGCGAACGCCTTGGAAAAGTTAATGAAGTGGTTTTCCGTTGCCTTCCTTCATTGCAGACCCACCTAACTGGGGCATGGTCCTACTAACTCAGACCAGTGGACTCCTGCCGTTGTCATCATAAGGAGGATCATCCGCCAGCAGCCACCATCCACTACTGCTGCTGCCCATTAGTTTAAAGGGGTAATCTTCAAGCCATTCCCAAGTTTGTAACTTGGTACTTGCCTTAAAGGACGAGATGTGGCAAAGAAACCCAAGAGGAGCTGTTATCAAGAAGGGATCAGAGGAGTTGCGCTGTTTAACAACCGAAGTTGCTATGAACTCACAAGCGCTCTAACACCTACTGACAAGAGTTCCACCAAAGTTTCGCCACATCTGGGGCTATGATAGGCGCCGGTCGCCAGGTCGGTATTCGCAAACGGATGTTTAGGCCATACGCCAAATCGTGATGATGGGGAAGGATAAAAGGACTTCCTGAGTTGGTACTAAGATCAGAAGATATTTCACTGAGCATGCGCCTTGTACACGTTACAAAAGACTTGTTTGTGAATATCAGGAGGGTCTATTGTAGAGCTCTATGACCCATTAGAGTATTTTTATTTTCATTCAGCATTTTGTTTACTAAACAAATGCTCAATTACCTACGTAAAACCATTATTTTCATGTCTTTCTTTTCATTGACTTGAAATTATGTATTCATGGTAACAAATATCAAAGCAGCTGTGATTAACTAATTTTATTGAAAGAAACACAGTTTTTGGTTTGAATTTTTTTTTTAATTGTGACATCGGGGATGAGACTATCTGATTTGCAAATAATACTAAAATACTAAACATTATTTGTGCTTTATACTTTCACCCATTATATGACAGTTGATTAACCTATTAATGACAATATATTAGAACAATACCAACGAAATTAGTATAGAAACAATGCAAGACAATAAATAATACAATTGTAATACAACAAAATAATAGAAGAGTAAATATAGATTGCCATTCAAGGACAAAAGGAACGATGGTAATGAACGTGAAAGGAAAGTTTTAAGAGAAACCAATTATACTGTTGTGAATGGATCACAATTACAATGAAAATAATAAAAGTACTTAAATTTTCTTGTGACTTATGGAATGATGGGTCTCACAATATTAACTGATGATTCGCAAAATTTATGAATTGTGCAGACTTCCTTCGAAAACAAAAATCTTGTGAATGAATGACAACATCAGAGGTTAAAAATGGGGGGAGGCCACGTCAACTAAGCAAGAATTAGATCGCACCAGGATCGAAAAAAGGAACCGAAAGGGTACTAATCTTCTGTTTTAGGGAATATAGAAGCTGTAAAGGTAAGACCTTGCTTTGTGCTGTAATGAAGGTGCTGCCTCTGTGTTTACAGAAATTTAGGCATCTCTCTGACACTTGAAACATCACAAACAATTTCAATTTCTATTGTTAATAGTAATGAAAAATTACAGATGGAAGGTAGTTAATCACAACTGGATGTTAGAATTCAAAAAGAGAATATTAAAGAAAAGTCAACAATATCTAAAAAGAAAAATTTGTTGTTTAGATATTTAATTAAACTGATTACTGTAATCAATTTACAATAATTTAGGCCCACGGAGTAAAATGAGATTTCCTACATCAAAAAGTCAACTTAGTAAAAAAACATTCGCACAATAGCACAACGCGTCTTGTTGAGAGCTTGTTACTTATCTAACATATGATTAATAGCAACATATATCCTGACTTTGGTTCAGCATATATAACCTAAAATTCAACTCAAAAATGGGGGGTTCAAATTCGTTAGAAGCCTTAAGGTAACTACCTGTGCTAGGTTGCAAGTCCTCGTGTGAATGAAAATCACAATAATCCACAAACAGAATTACAAGAACAAAATTGTATATCAGGATATCACAGAAAATGTCGAAGAAAGAATGATTAAAAGAGGGAATAAAAAGATATTAGAAAAGGAATAAAGATGAAGAATCAAGCTTAATCAAGTTAGTTTCAGGGGTTTGCCAATATTTAATTCAAAGAAGATGATGTAGAAATAAAAAATATAAGGAATGAGAATAGGAAAACCAGGGATAACCAGAATGTTGGAAAACTTTCAGAAAAAACATCTTCGGAGAATAACGCAAAGAATAAAATACAAAGTGACAATTGCAACAAGATGTAGAAAGTCAAAGATGCTGAAAATGGCATATTAACCATAAAATGTAGTGGAATAATCGATATACAAGAGCAAATAATCAAGTGAATTGCAGATAGAAACAAACAGTTGATGACTATATGGAGAAACTAGAAAAAGTGCTAAGCACTTGTTAGCTGCATACAGTATTCAGACATAACACATGATTGATTTCACAGGACTTATATGAAAAACAGTTATGTAGACTGATATAATGCACCTGTTGAAATATTATATTATCAAATTATCATATTGGCTTAAGGGTTTTGGAAACAACGAAAGGAAAAAAAGTGGGAATCATAAGAATAGAAACACTTTAGCATGGTGAAAACTGAGGAAAAGAAAGAAAAAAGACCACTTAATATATATATATATATATACAAATATACTCAATCTACAGACAGTACTGTTTCGCCTTTGTGGGTTCATCAGTGCAGCACAGAGCTTCTGAGACATAATATATATATATAATATATATATAATATAATATATATAATATAATATATAATTATATTATATATTATATATTATATATTATATATTATATAATATATATGATATATATAATATATATAAACATTTATATATGTATTTGTACAAAATATGCACACTTATAAATATGTATAAATTGTTATGTCTTACTCACCTGCAATCAACTTTTTATTAGAACTACTTTAAAATTAAAAAGAAACCTTTTTTATTTAAACCCAGAAATAAGCTGTGTCATTATACCAACAAACCGACTGAAGCCTTCTTGGTTGTATTTCCCACGTTATATTCTAATGTTATCATGTTTGAACGTTAGTAAATGTTTGTAAGCAAAGATGATTAAAACTCTTTCATAGAAAAAGCTGAGAAGAAAAGTATTTTGTTCCCACTGCTTTTCATTTATTTTTCTATTTTTATTACTCTTAACTATCTATTTCATTAAGGATTTCAAATTTGGGTAAGCTGTTCCCTAGGCTATTCTTCATCTTCTTTGGTGCAAACTTGAAGCAAGGTTAGGCGAACCAATATTGCATTGAAATGCGCGGTCATTGTTTGAGCCGGTCTCGGACGGCATCCCATAGGTCTCTGTCAGGCCTTGAAATAGTGTTGAAAGTTTTGCAAATACGTTTTTCTCTGTTGAACACGAGTCTGGTTTCTTTCACTTTGGCAACTGAGGCAAAGGCCCACTAGCTTCTGTTTTTTGATTAAATGGCCAAGAAATTTTCAAGTAACTTGGCTCGATCACTTTAAATAATAATCTCTCTTGCCCAGCACGATAAAGGACTTAGATGTTTATTACTTTGTCTTCATACATAGTTTGGAGCATTCGGTGGTAAAACCACAACTCTGTGCTTTTGCATTGAGTGTCCATGCTTCTGATCCATACCAAAGGACCAACCAGACAAAGGTTTTAGGAAGACAGAGTTTGATAGTTAATGAAAGTTTACATCAGTACAGATGGCTCTCGTGTTGTTGAATGCATCTTTGGGCATGCCTTTTTTTCATTTGAATTCTCTCCCACTATTACCACTGGGTATGATGTAAAATCCAAGATAATTAAAGACTGACACTTTTTTTATAGTTTCACCATCCATTTCAAGTTTGAATTTTGGCTCTGGCTTGTATTTTGAAATGCATATTACCTTTGGCTTTTTGGAGCTAATGCTGAGACCACGGCAAATACAGGAGGCTGTTAGAACAAGAGTCAGATTCTGGGAGCCCTCCTTAGACTTGGTAATGAATATTGTGTCGTCTGCATAACAAATGTTTTTTTCTGGCAGCCATTAATAAGCAGACGTTCAGAAACTTCATCAAGATATCTAGGGATGATTACACTGTAGAGGTTGAAAAAAATCTAGTGACACACCACATCCTTGCCTTAGTCTTCTCTTAATCAGGACCCATTCAGTGAGATTATTGTCGAAAGACGAGAGGTTGCTTCTTGCTTAGTATAATAGTTTCTAACGATTTTAAGGTCTTTATCATCAACCTGGATGTCCTGTAACATAGCAAGTAAGTCCTTGTACCTAACCCAGTCAAAGGCCTTCCTGTAGTCAATGAAGACCAGGTCTTGCTGGTCCTGTAATCAATGAAGACCAGGTGTTGCTGGTCCTGTAATCAATGAAGACCAGGTCTTGCTGGTCCTGTAATCAATGAAGACCAGGTCTTGCTGGTCCTGTAATCAATGAAGACCAGGTCTTGCTGGTCCTGTAATCAATGAAGACCAGGTCTTGCTGGTCCTGTAATCAATGAAGACCAGGTGTTGCTGGTCCTGTAATCAATGAAGACCAGGTCTTGCTGGTCCTGTAATCAATGAAGACCAGGTCTTGCTGGTCCTGGNTGCCTTTTTTTCATTTGAATTCTCTCCCACTATTACCACTGGGTATGATGTAAAATCCAAGATAATTAAAGACTGACACTTTTTTTATAGTTTCACCATCCATTTCAAGTTTGAATTTTGGCTCTGGCTTGTATTTTGAAATGCATATTACCTTTGGCTTTTTGGAGCTAATGCTGAGACCACGGCAAATACAGGAGGCTGTTAGAACAAGAGTCAGATTCTGGGAGCCCTCCTTAGACTTGGTAATGAATATTGTGTCGTCTGCATAACAAATGTTTTTTTCTGGCAGCCATTAATAAGCAGACGTTCAGAAACTTCATCAAGATATCTAGGGATGATTACACTGTAGAGGTTGAAAAAAATCTAGTGACACACCACATCCTTGCCTTAGTCTTCTCTTAATCAGGACCCATTCAGTGAGATTATTGTCGAAAGACGAGAGGTTGCTTCTTGCTTAGTATAATAGTTTCTAACGATTTTAAGGTCTTTATCATCAACCTGGATGTCCTGTAACATAGCAAGTAAGTCCTTGTACCTAACCCAGTCAAAGGCCTTCCTGTAGTCAATGAAGACCAGTTCTTGCTGGTCCTGTAATCAATGAAGACCAGGTCTTGCTGGTCCTGTAATCAATGAAGACCAGGTCTTGCTGGTCCTGTAATCAATGAAGACCAGGTCTTGCTGGTCCTGTAATCAATGAAGACCAGGTCTTGCTGGTCCTGTAATCAATGAAGACCAGGTCTTGCTGGTCCTGTAATCAATAAAGACCAGGTCTTGCTGGTCCTGTAATCAATGAAGACCAGGTGTTGCTGGTCCTGCAATCAATGAAGACCAGGTGTTGCTGGTGTTTTTCTTTCAGAAAGAATTTTGAGGCTAAAGATTGCTTTACGTGTGCCTCTGTCTTTCATGAAACCATACTGAAATTTCAGGTAGCAGTTTATGTCATACTCTACTAAGGACTATTTTCGATAGCATTTTAAGTGAATGGCTCATTAGGCTTACAGTTTGATTTTTGTTGCAGTCGAACGTTCCAGCAATTTTTGGCAGGGCCCCTTGGCTATTAGTCTCTAGTTAAATCTACATACTTTATATTAGTGTCAATATTAACTACGAAGGAATTAAATACCTCAGGTCAATTTTTTATAAACTTAATAATTAATTTTTCTATCCTTTGAATGTTTTACTCCTGATATTGTACCTCTTGTGCTCATAAATTTAGACACTTGTTTAAGTAATGAATATTTTTGTATTTCTTTCTGTAAAAATTCAAACTCAAATTGAAAAAGTAAAAGCGACAAATAAAAAATTATTTGATATCCTGAGGTAGTAAATCTTAGCTGAAAGGTATTGCACAGAAAAATACATCATAACATTTAAATACTCGTAAAATAAAAAGAAACAAAAAGGGGGAATGACGAGGTTTTTCATACAAGGGAAAAAATGATAGTAAAAAGATATCAAACCTTTCAGCTGATTTAAAAAAGATTACGGTGCTTTGCAGTATAGAAGAATTTGGCATTGCACAATAAAAATCCTCGCCTAAAATAACAATTAACAAGTCTATCATCTGAAAGATGTGGAACCGATTCTATCACTTTCTTAATATTGTCAAAGAATGTCTTCCGTATGGACATGAGAACGGAGCATTTCAAGAGATAGTGATCTTTAGACTGGATAAAGAAATTTGTGTACTCTAAAGTGATTGAAGCTTACACACAATCTAGTTGGTAGTTTTAGCCCAGCAAAGTCACGTATTTTATACAGAGGATTCGGTTTTGGCTGTTTGAAAGCCTAGTCCTGACTTATTCCACTCTTCAAAGCAAGATGCAAAACATAAATTCTTAAAATATTCATTATTTTAATTGAAATGTCTAAACACATTACGTCTGGTCTGGTCATAGGAGTGTTGTCTTAAAGAAAGCAAGACATCCAAATAGTCTAGAAGAGTTATCAGGAATAATATTTAAAAAGAAAACTTGTCTACTGTACCGGCGCCAGTCACAAAGAGTTTTTAAACCAAGCTCCTTACAAAGACAGTTCTTGTAAATATTAAAATATCAGAACATAAATGAATGACTTCATGGTTTTGTATTCAGTTGACATCTGTTGTCATTTAAAGAAATGTCTTAAACACCCTTTACTTATATTAACAACGGGAACTATTTTTTTTTAATTGATTTCCACTCTCTTGCTAACATAATGAGTTCGTTCAAAGAATAGCCTGCCATTTTCGATCTCTATGATTTTATGAAGGAATGAACAGTATCATTAATCAAATGAAAAGAGCATAAAGGCTGTTGTGCTCAACACCAGCTTGAATTCTCTGTTATTGTTTTTCAGGTGCCAGATTCCATTTAATTTTTCAATGTGGCTTCTTTGTTTTTGTGTGTTGAAGACAATTTGTATAATTGTTGTAATTTTTTTTGAACTGGTCCTGACAAAAAAACATATTTTGTTTTAAGTATTGCTTTCAGCTCACTCTAACGCCCCATGGTCTCTTGAACCAGTAGTAGAAATTTTTTAACTTTCATAAAGCTTCATGTTTCTCTCATTGCTCTTATAGATGTTGTATGCATTGAACATTAGATATTAGATTTCTACTACTTTTAATAAAGCATGAATCTTATCAAGTATAAGTTACCATTTGCGAGAAATGGTTTGTTACTGGCAGAGTTTGAATGAAACTCTTCTTCGACCGTGTCATTACCATTAACATTTTTGATTCTCGATGTGGTTTTAGGAAACCAAAGGCATGTTCTAATGTGACAAGCCTCTTCTAGCAAAGTATCATTTAAAAAAGAAAACATCTTTATGGCATATTTAGAGTTAATAAAGAAAACAATGAGCCATGTCAATAGACATGAACCTTTTAATGTAAAATTGTTATTTCAAAATACGGCAACTTTTTCTTTGTGATATAGAATTATTATAACTTTTTAGATGCTAGTAAAGAGGACGATGGAAATTTGATTTTTTTTTCTGTTACAAATGAATTAATAAAAGCCTTTGTAATAGCTTCTAATTTTTACGCCATTTCTAACACTCAGTCAGGGATCTGAAAAAGTGTGTCAATAGTAAGATCAATGCATGTAGAAAACTTAAAAACCTATACCACTAAATTTGACAATACTTCCCAACACTCCTCTTCTCGTTAAGTCTTTTTTAACAAAAATGTTTGATATGATAGTTATATTCAATGCACTTGTAGCCCTGTGCCCTAAGCGTAGTTACCATACCCTTTATCAAGTTGCCATAATGGACAGGTTTTGGGATATAGCAAATATGGCGGTCATGTCTGCACGTTTCAGCTTTAGAATAGTATAAAGCCTAGCTTCTACTCAAATACAAAGTTCATGCACAAAAAGATTAAGGAATTGGTAGGTAAAAGAACATACTGCTCAAGTGGATGCGTTTAAGCAAAGGATGGTTCTATAATCATGGAAAAAGAAGAACTGTTGGCACGATGGACAGAGTACGTTGACGAGCTATTTAGAGATGCAATGGGAGACAAACCATTAAAAAACCCATCACTGGACCTAGAATTCTACCATGTGAAGTGATCGCGACGATCAAGGAGATGAAGGTAAACAAGACAACAGGGCCAGACAAAATCTCCGTAGAAATGATAAAGGCTCTTGAAGGTTTTGGGATATGTAAAGTCACGGAACTACTCAACGATATATATGACAGCAGAGAAATTCCATCACACTTGACCAAATGTATGTTCATAGCTCTGCCAAAGAAACCTGGTGCTACGGAGTACGTGCTACACAGAACCATCAGTCTAATGAGCCATGTAACTAAGATCCTTATGAGAGTCATAATGGCAAGAGGTAGGAGAGCAATAAAGCCGGAGATAGGGAAGCAAAAATTTGGCTTCGTCCAAGATTCAGGTACAAGAAACGCTATATTCATACTGAGAATGTTATTGGAACGAGCGATAGAAATGCAGAGAGATTTATACCTGTGTTTCATTGACTACTCAAAAGCATTTGATAAAGTGAAACACGAATGCCTATTAGAGTTCCTACAAGATCTAGAAATAAACGGTAAAGATGTAAGAATCATAAGGAATATGTACTTGGAGCAGACAGCAGGTGTGAGAGTACAAAACGAAGTTGGGAAATACTGTAATATTCAAAGAGGAGTTGGGCAAGGGGGTGTCTTTTCACCGTATTTATTTAATCTTTTTTCAGTGAGTACATTATGAGAAGTATCGAAGAGAAAGACGACTTTGTGATAGGAGGTTATAATATGAATAATATAAGATACGCAGACGACACAACACTTATAGCTGATACTCCAGAGAAGCTACAACAACTACTTAACACAGTCATAGAAGAAAGTGAGGCCAAGGGTCTCACTATCAACGGCCGGAAGACCTTTTGCATGGCTGTAGGTAATAGGAGTGCAAACCTGAGCTGTAAATTAAAGCTTGATGGAGAAGACATTCAGCAGGTCGACAAATTCAATTATCTTGGTAGTATGATTACATCAGACAGAAGATGCATTTTAGAGATAGGAAACGTATTGCAACAGCAAAGCAGGTTTTCCAGCGAATGGCCAAAATTCTGACAAACCGTACAATATCCGTGTATACCAGAGTCAGGATATTATATTACTATGTGATTCTGGTACTAACAAATGGGTGTGAAAGCTGGNCACTATCAACGGCCGGAAGACCTTTTGCATGGCTGTAGGTAATAGGAGTGCAAACCTGAGCTGTAAATTAAAGCTTGATGGAGAAGACATTCAGCAGGTCGACAAATTCAATTATCTTGGTAGTATGATTACATCAGACAGAAGATGCATTTTAGAGATAGGAAACGTATTGCAACAGCAAAGCAGGTTTTCCAGCGAATGGCCAAAATTCTGACAAACCGTACAATATCCGTGTATACCAGAGTCAGGATATTATATTACTATGTGATTCTGGTACTAACAAATGGGTGTGAAAGCTGGACAATTACACCAACGCTAGAAAAGAAGATTGAAGCAGCATAGATGTGGTTCTTAAGGCGCATTTTAAAAATATCTTGGACTGAACATGTTTCCAATATGGATGTCTTGAAGAGGGCCGGGTGCAAGAGAAAATTGCTATCCATTATTCAAGAAAGACAGCTTTCTTTCTTGTGTCATATGATGAGATAAGAGGAGCTCGAAGAAGTGACACTAGCGGGAAAGATCGAAGGGAAACGAGGTAGGGGAAGGCCAAGAACGAACTACCTAGGAAGCATAGCGGCATGGTCAGGAAAGACAGAGGTCTGTGGAGAACCATGATCGCCAACGTTCTGGGAAAGCATGGCACCTGAGGAGGAGGATACTCAAATAGGTGTTAACACTTCAATGTTGTTGCTGCTTTAAAAATCTCTCTCTACCTTGTGCATTCAGTTATAATTCCTCTTGATTTAATTGTTCTTTGTGATTAATGACTCAACTCTGGCTTTCCTTTTTTGTTCTGGCTCTTTTCCAACATTTCATAAATCTTCCTGTTCTCTATTTCTCTTAAACCATGCGTTTAATAATTGTTTCTTTGTAGCATCTGTGAAAGCTGTGACAAGTATTGCTTTTTTGACTCCAAGTGAAAACTTCAGAGTATTTCTGATTCGGAATTTCAACTTATCTGAGATATCTTTCTTTGCTGGTAGTTTTCTTGTATTTTTTCACTTCTTCCTTAGTAAAAAGGAGTGAAATCCACTTTGGTGCACAGAGGTACATTTTTAGTGGAGTTTTTCTTTGTATTTATAGCATCTTTTTAATTTTATTGATTTCTTGCCTTACTCCAAATTTTGTCTCCAAAATGCCTACAAACTCAGTTTTTTATCATTTATAGTGTAAAAACATTTAGGAGCAATACATCCATGGAAGGGTTGATGATAAAACCGGAAATCTTTTGTATGGTAAACAGTTGGTCAACTACTATTTGAATTGCATTGGCCTACTTGGCCTATGTTGGAGTTGCCTGTGATGTTTCTAGTAGATGGAAATGATTAAAAATTAACCTTTGCTGTATGGTATTTCACAACAATATATTTATTTGATTATTAGTATTGAAATGAAATCCATGTGATTCTTTTAATCTAACTGTGTCTAAACAGAATATTGCCAAGGACCAAGTTATTGACTGCTTATAACTGCAGAGTATTGTGTCTCAGCTATGCACATTTTTGAGGTCATATTGACCTACTAGATGGAAGCAAAATCGTTAGCTAATACGTTTGGACTAGGCAATAGATAAATATGAGAGAGTTTTTTTCTTGATAGGTCTTAATTATTGATTTGCTGATGGTTTAAATTTCCTTTGAAATATTATTTTCATGAATCTGATCAGGACCTCAGATAGAAATCCTTGTGAATGTGAAATCTTGCACTAAGACGCAATAGAATATATTGGAATGATCTCATAGGTGTCAAAAGCTTGTTTTATAATATGTGTCACTTTTAGTCCTCTAATGAATTCTTTTCTATATAATTACTAAATAATTTAATGCTAATAATTCTACCATCAAAGTACCAACTACTGAGACCCAATTTTTGTCGTGCGATCATAGAAGAATAAATAAACCTTGCACCAAGTAACTTGCTGGAGGATACTTCAAGACAGGATTGACAGAGGTATCAACATTCCATTAAGTCTAATTTACCCTGAATTTTCTGTTGCACTTTAATGACTCGTTTGCTGCAATAAAGCAATCAAGGTATTATTCTGTACTTTGCTATTTGCCAAGGTTTGATGTATGAATAAAAGTAGCTCATCAAAATGCAAACTGAAAGATTTTGTTTTCCTGACAGGAGCCATTGGTGCAATTCAGACTTATCTACTTAGATTGTAGCACATCCTATGAAAAAGTCTGAACCAGGTTGCTTACAAAACAACTATGAAACTGCGTGCACATAGTGATTGCTTACCAGGTGTAACCACTACTTGTTGTCTATACCCCATTAAAAACTCTCCTAAAAAGTACGTTATTGCAAATTTTCTACTTTTAAGCTATGTATGTATGCATGTATGTATGGATGGATGATGGATGGATGGATGGATTTATGTTTGTATATATATTATGTATGTGTAAATGTTTGTACATATGTAAATATGGGTGTATGTTTGTATGTTTTCTGTATGCACGTATGTTTGGAGGAACTATTCGTATGTATAGGTGAAAGTATGCATATTTGTTTACAAGTGTATAGATTTGCCTATGTGTATATATGTACATTTGTGTTTTGTCTGTGTATAACTTTCTATATTTATCTTTGTATGCATCTACGTATAATTAAATGTATGTTTGTATATATGTATGTATTTATGGATGGATGAATGAATGAATGGATATATTGTCTTCCCTTCCTTTCCTATTTCTTACTATGACGTGTCATGTGGTGATCTTTCGCTATATCATCAATACATTTTGAAGTGGTTGTCGTTATACTTTGCTTCAGTACTACTTTCCAGTCTCATTGAAATTTAATCAAAGTTATCAAGACAAATCGCCGAGGGTAAAACCTTTGTTGGGTACACTTGAAAAGATTTCTCTTTGCAACTGCATAATCATACAATATTGTTTAAATATTCCATTCAGGCTTGCCATGTTCTTCAAAAGAGATGCTCACAATTGCTTTATGATGTCTGCCTTTTTATCAAATTAAGCTCATTACTATAAATGTAACTTGAATGATGCAGGAAGTAATATTTGCTTTGGGCTTATCATTGCTTAATTCCAAAAATTCTTTAAAACTTTTTATCGGATATTTTCATATGTGTTATGCTTTAAGCCAACAGATGTATGAATTTGGTTTTTCAATTTTTGCTGAAATAACCAGCAGCTGAAGGCATATGAAATAATAGCCTTCGACAGAGGTTGGGTAATCCTCTAGCAAATGAATGGCGCTCTTGTACATAATAGTTTGCTTGAATATAAGTATCAGCCCTCAGACATACTGGTCTGCCTTAGAAAAGAATGTTCAGTATCGGTGCCTTAATTTGACTTCATGAAATTTGATTTACGCGAAGCACAATATAGAGGAGAGCAATGTTTATTTTCTATCGTCATTGATTATTTTATTATGAAAACAGAAGCAGGTGTTTAGATCTTCCTTTAAAATATTTTATCCAGGCAGCAGCTGGCTGATATCGTTTTAACGCTTGAAATAACACCTGCTAAGCAAAATTTAGCCTGGTGTGTTTGAGCCTTTGCTGTAAACATCAAGATCCGAAACCTTCTACATAATTTATGTTTTGGTTCAAACAAAAATCTTTTCAGACAGGTGAAATTCGTGACGTCACAGCATCCCATCCATGTCCTTGACTGGAACTCAGAAGCATTCAAATGGTAAATCCGGCAGTAGCTTCCAGAACAAAACTTCATTGTATTGCACTGGGTAGTAAAGGCTTAAAATTTTTGTCAAGAATGTTTAGATTAAGGAATTTTGTTGGATGCTCAATATTTTTGTTTTTGTATTGCATCTTCTAAAAGCCGTCTTACGAAATCTATAAGTGTCAAACAGTTTCAATTTGATTCGAATCGAAAAGCTTCCTACTTTCATAAAAAACATCTTTTTCACCTTGAAATTCTGAATGACGTAAGTTGCTTAAATAAATTGTCTTCCATGCCTTCACACCCAAACACTGAATGGGTTAAATTGCTAATTATAATTTATCTAATAGAAATGTATTGCATTTATTTTAATTTTTTCTTTAATTTCTTTTTACACCTTAACGTAAGTGTCATCATTACAACTCAGAAAGTTAAGGTGCCAGTGGGTTAGTAATACCTGTCAGGTATGAATGGAAAAAATGATGTTAAACTCTGAGAAATAGTTCGACTTGATTTACAAATGGTCAACCTTGATTCGCTCTACACAATAAAGAACATCAAAATACTGCAACGCGTTGTTAAAGACCGAGCAGGGTTTCACGTCATAGTGAATAGCTGAACAGCAAAACATGATGTCTATGGCTACTGAGAAAGAAGCTCTACCATCGTTTTTATCATTAGCAACATACACAATCCACTAAACAAGTGAAAACGGGGAAAAAAGTGATTTAATTTACAGGAGATTTTATGATAGAACATGTGAATTGATCTTCTTCCACCAACTTACACTGAAGAATAGAACGTAATAGTAATGATACGGATCGTTGTAAAGATGGTGATTATGATATCAATGGAACGAAATAAGGAAAAATAAATAATATTGATAGATATTTTGATTATCTGGGACGAATTAGAACTTGTTATTTCTTTTCTAATTTCAAGTCGCTATGGACCTTTTGCACTTATATGTCCTTATCTGTTTATATATATGGTAATATGGCGTAGCGAACCATGTTAGACTCATCTGATGGCAAGGATGGGTGATATTGTGTCTTCTATATTTTCACTTTTATTTTTACATATATTTTTTTTTCACTTTTATTTCATCGATATGTCTTTTTCTCTATTTCTAATCCATCTATTATCTATTTACCTCTCCCTATTGATCTAACGTGGTAGTGGCATTTGGCCAATGCTGCTGGGGAACCATATCCTTGAAATTATCTCGAAGTTAATTTCCCGAAATAACTGATATGGTCATCGACTGAGGATCCACGATTTCAATTTACCATCTGGGCTACCTACATCCTTTTTACCCTTTGTTTCCTTCTTCCTCTTCACATCATGTCTTCTTAACTGTGTCATCTCTCATAGTTTCTTTTACACTTCTGCACAAACTTATTCCCATTCCCTTTTTTACATTGTTTTACTTTCTTTGATGTTGTTTTGTCCCTGTATTTGTCTTATGTCCCGTTTGTTTGTCCTGTTTAGTAAAATTGCTGTTTTACATCTACAGCCATGAGCTTAGCACTCATACTATATTTATATATTTATATTTATATATATANAAAGATTTCTCTTTGCAACTGCATAATCATACAATATTGTTTAAATATTCCATTCAGGCTTGCCATGTTCTTCAAAAGAGATGCTCACAATTGCTTTATGATGTCTGCCTTTTTATCAAATTAAGCTCATTACTATAAATGTAACTTGAATGATGCAGGAAGTAATATTTGCTTTGGGCTTATCATTGCTTAATTCCAAAAATTCTTTAAAACTTTTTATCGGATATTTTCATATGTGTTATGCTTTAAGCCAACAGATGTATGAATTTGGTTTTTCAATTTTTGCTGAAATAACCAGCAGCTGAAGGCATATGAAATAATAGCCTTCGACAGAGGTTGGGTAATCCTCTAGCAAATGAATGGCGCTCTTGTACATAATAGTTTGCTTGAATATAAGTATCAGCCCTCAGACATACTGGTCTGCCTTAGAAAAGAATGTTCAGTATCGGTGCCTTAATTTGACTTCATGAAATTTGATTTACGCGAAGCACAATATAGAGGAGAGCAATGTTTATTTTCTATCGTCATTGATTATTTTATTATGAAAACAGAAGCAGGTGTTTAGATCTTCCTTTAAAATATTTTATCCAGGCAGCAGCTGGCTGATATCGTTTTAACGCTTGAAATAACACCTGCTAAGCAAAATTTAGCCTGGTGTGTTTGAGCCTTTGCTGTAAACATCAAGATCCGAAACCTTCTACATAATTTATGTTTTGGTTCAAACAAAAATCTTTTCAGACAGGTGAAATTCGTGACGTCACAGCATCCCATCCATGTCCTTGACTGGAACTCAGAAGCATTCAAATGGTAAATCCGGCAGTAGCTTCCAGAACAAAACTTCATTGTATTGCACTGGGTAGTAAAGGCTTAAAATTTTTGTCAAGAATGTTTAGATTAAGGAATTTTGTTGGATGCTCAATATTTTTGTTTTTGTATTGCATCTTCTAAAAGCCGTCTTACGAAATCTATAAGTGTCAAACAGTTTCAATTTGATTCGAATCGAAAAGCTTCCTACTTTCATAAAAAACATCTTTTTCACCTTGAAATTCTGAATGACGTAAGTTGCTTAAATAAATTGTCTTCCATGCCTTCACACCCAAACACTGAAATGGGTTATATTGCTAATTATAATTTATCTAATAGAAATGTATTACATTTATTTTAATTTTTTCTTTAATTTCTTTTTACACCTTAACGTAAGTGTCATCATTACAACTCAGAAAGTTAAGGTGCCAGTGGGTTAGTAATACCTGTCAGGTATGAATGGAAAAAATGATGTTAAACTCTGAGAAATAGTTCGACTTGATTTACAAATGGTCAACCTTGATTCGCTCTACACAATAAAGAACATCAAAATACTGCAACGCGTTGTTAAAGACCGAGCAGGGTTTCACGTCATAGTGAATAGCTGAACAGCAAAACATGATGTCTATGGCTACTGAGAAAGAAGCTCTACCATCGTTTTTATCATTAGCAACATACACAATCCACTAAACAAGTGAAAACGGGGAAAAAAGTGATTTAATTTACAGGAGATTTTATGATAGAACATGTGAATTGATCTTCTTCCACCAACTTACACTGAAGAATAGAACGTAATAGTAATGATACGGATCGTTGTAAAGATGGTGATTATGATATCAATGGAACGAAATAAGGAAAAATAAATAATATTGATAGATATTTTGATTATCTGGGACGAATTAGAACTTGTTATTTCTTTTCTAATTTCAAGTCGCTATGGACCTTTTGCACTTATATGTCCTTATCTGTTTATATATATGGTAATATGGCGTAGCGAACCATGTTAGACTCATCTGATGGCAAGGATGGGTGATATTGTGTCTTCTATATTTTCACTTTTATTTTTACATATATTTTTTTTTCACTTTTATTTCATCGATATGTCTTTTTCTCTATTTCTAATCCATCTATTACCTATTTACCTCTCCCTATTGATCTAACGTGGTAGTGGCATTTGGCCAATGCTGCTGGGGAACCATATCCTTGAAATTATCTCGAAGTTAATTTCCCGAAATAACTGATATGGTCATCGACTGAGGATCCACGATTTCAATTTACCATCTGGGCTACCTACATCCTTTTTACCCTTTGTTTCCTTCTTCCTCTTCACATCATGTCTTCTAAACTGTGTCATCTCTCATAGTTTCTTTTACACTTCTGCACAAACTTATTCCCATTCCCTTTTTTACATTGTTTTACTTTCTTTGATGTTGTTTTGTCCCTGTATTTGTCTTATGTCCCGTTTGTTTGTCCTGTTTAGTAAAATTGCTGTTTTACATCTACAGCCATGAGCTTAGCACTCATACTATATTTATATATTTATATTTATATATATATATATATTTATATTATTATATTTTTGTTTCACCTGGGATGCTTCCAAGAAAGGGGTCAACTTAATAATATCAGATTTACAAATAATGCTCTTTATATGGAGCATTCTAGAGAGTCAAATTTTCGGTCCCTTTCGTCATTCAGGGTACTAAGTGTTTGTGTATGTTGCTATCATCATTTACGTGGACTACGTTAAAGTCATGCTCCATGGCTACCTTGTACAAAAGCTATACCACCCAAGGCAGACATTAGGAATAGTGGTCCTTTCTTGCTAAAACAAATACTTCCTGATGAATTTTTTTCTTTTATGTTCACGAGTAAGGAAATATGCAGAAACATGGACCATTACAAAGAGAAACATGTCGAGAATAACAGCAGCAGACATGCACTTGGTTCCTCTTATCCATGGAGTAACTCGTAGAGACAGGAAACGTAACGAAGATCTCTGTAAGGATCTGAAAATATCAATTATATCTGACAGAATCAAATCTATGCAACTCAAATGGTATGGCCATGTGATGAGAAGAGAGTCTGACCATGTATCACGACAGGTCATGCGATACACTATAGACGCTGTGAGACCTACAGGCAGACCTCGCAAAAGGTGGTACCAATATATAAATGACTACCTGCATGAGAAAGAGACTTCCCTCGACGAGGTCAACGAACAGCAGATGTATTCCGACAGAGTTCTGTGGCAAAAGATGTCGAACTTCCCTGACTGACGAGCAAACTGCTCACCAGGATGTTTGGTACGAAAGGTACGAAGTAAGGAAATATTTCAAACAAAAATATATAATGAAGAATGAATTATAAATATGAACTGAAATATTGTGAATTTTTAAATACAAATTACAAAATGAAGAGTTTTGATATGTTTAGTGCGACATAAAATGTACAAAATTACTAATAATTAGCAATTAGCCTAACAAAGCATTTTTAAAGAGAATTTTTTTCTACTTGATGGGATCAGAGATTACAGGAGTTATAAATGATGCTTTTATTTGAGATAATAGCTTTTGTTAGTCAATTATTCTTTTCAAAGTTTGATTATGTCAATCATTCATTCGTAGCATCCTCTCACAGTTTTTTGATGTGGTATTGCTAACTTCTTGCAAGAGATAAAATTGCTTTAAGACAGTTAAAATATGCATAAGAAATTACCCTGTGATATTAGTGTATCTATTCCCTTTCTGATGATAATTCCCTAAAATTATTAATCAATCCAGTTTTAATAGTGACAGTAACTGTCAAACCTTCTGATTCTAAATTAATATTCTAGTTTCTAGTTGATTTCCCCACATTTAAAAGCTGTCTTTTCTGACACCCTTCAACTTTCATATCTTCATATTGTCGTCTCATACAACAGAAATGATGGAAAGAATAGGTTACACAATCTAAGTTAAATCTCAATAGGTAGATTATTCGACTTGATTTTCAGTAACATCTAAGTTATTTTCATGTTTCCTTATTTTTTCATTTGAATGGTAGTGTAGGTGAAGGTCCCATTTGTACACGACTCCCAAATGTATGAATTCTTTGAGTTTTTCCAATTTTTATTTTTCCTGATAAAATGTAAAAGTTTGTTACTATATTTACCATTATTAGTGGAAGTCAGAATTTTTGGTTTGTCTATATTTACTTTTGATCATTATAATTTACCCATAATGGCTCATAATCTTTCTTATAGTTACTTATAATAACTCATAATTTTTTATCGAAACCTCAACATTTTTATGGAAAATCTAAAAATAGATGTGAAGCTTAGCTTCGCAAAAAGGCATCATTGCTTGGAACTTCTAGGTTATTAAGGAAAGTGCTAGAAATATAATGAAAGGAAATGTTGGTTGCCTTTAGTCATTTACTATGACTTGGCAATCAGTTTTATAGATAACAGTAATTCCATCGGTCAACACGTAAAGCCAAGAAAGACGATAATAATAAAGATCATAATAATAATAATAATAATAATAATAATGATGATGATGATAATGATAATAATGATAATATGACAATAAACTGTATCCGGTTGTGGAGTTTTGACGTGGGCGAATGAGGTTACCCTCTGTAACAACTACCTTTTAGGTCACCCTTAGACAAGGTGTAGTACCTGTTAGCCTTGTGTAGTTGGACCTCATTACCCTGCGCTGGCAGTCCACCAAGGAAAAGGAAAACTTTGATCTCAAACCCTGAAATGGTTTATTTTAAAAACACTAATCTTAGCATTATGAGAGAGTTAATACAAAACAAAACATGCCACATTGCTCTTCGCGTGGACAGAAAAAAGAGCATGTTCCCCAGTGGGTGGTCAGGCTGGGCAGAAAAGTCTGCTACTAGGCCAGACCCTCTTTCCAAAGAACAAGAGTCACCCCAAGACCAGGTAGTACCAAACAGTGACCCTGCTATGGATCCACCATCATGTATTAACAAAAAATTAATACAACAAAAGTGGGCAAGGCAAGATAACTACAAAGTGATGGAGGTTTATCATTTTGGAATATTGTTTCCATGAGACTCTTCCAGCACTGAACATTCATATGAAATATGGAGGCAGAAAAATCCAACAGTATGCTTGAACATTAATAGCTAATAGCTAGCTAATATACGCAGAAACATTATTTCTACTAAGTATTTCACCAACATTGAGAGAGATCAAGTTAAGACCAGGATACACAAAAATCATCCTCAAACTAGTATTTTAGATTCTGGGCCAATAAACTGAATCTCATGAAATCGAGGTTGCTCATGAGAGTAAAATTATTCCATTTTTTGAAACTGTAATTCAAACAGAGGAAAAGAGCCATCTTAAAAAATGCGTTGATATGTGAGTGGCTTGAAGTTTCTTCTTCTTCTGTCATCCATATTCATGGTGAAATATTGACAAAATTAGTTTACTACACAACTCGATCTTTCACTAAAGCCAGAAGATCAACACCATTAAGGCCAGTGTCTTTCTCCAGAAGTGTTTTCACTGTTATACGAGGTCTACCGCGACGCTTCTTCTTCTTGGGACACTAGAGTAGAACCTTTCCTGCAGGATCATCCTGTCAAACTGTGTGACCAGCGAGTAACAATTGACGGCGACTTACCACACAGGATACGCGGGGGAGAGAACGTTTAAAAAATCCTGTTATAGAAAGAAACTCATTACCAAAGATATGGAATTCTAGAAAATATCAGAGAGATATTGCAGATAGAGATAGCACTGTTAAAGAGATTATTGAGGAAAATGAATTAGATTTAACATCCCTAAATGAACTGTTGTATGCTTCCGTTTGGGTGTCCTCTGAGTTGTGTGGAATAAAGATGAAAAGCACGAGGAAAAATGTTTATAAAAAAACAATTTGGCAAGAAATAATAAACATGCAATATTAACATCTTGAGATCGGCTTTTGAAGTTTTCAAACCTATTAAAATAAAAGAGACATCAATAAAACATTCAAAGATCAGAGAGTTAAATGCAAAATATGGCAGCACTGCTGTAAATGATTTGGATGAAATCATAGAAAAAATTAAACAAGTTATTCATGCAAAGGCAGCTAGAATCAGATGCTTTGATAATAGAGTCCATTTTACAAGGAAAATAAAATGTTTAAAAGCAATGTCAAAAACGTATATCGCTCTATAGGCACAACAAATGTTTCAGTATGTAAGCCTCCCACAAAGCAAGAAGACCAATGCTTCTGGGAAAATCTGGTCAAAGCCGAAAACCCATAATTTCAATGTACCATGGATAGAAATAGAATTTGAAGCTGCCAAGGATATACAGGAGCAGCTATGGGATGAAGTGGTTGTAAGTTGTAAGTTGTGAGAATGTGAGGAGTTACAACTCACCTTGCATAAGTTCAGCAAATTGAAGTGTCAATTATACTAATTATCAATGTTAATTATTCTCGAAAAATAACGTCCCATTCCTTATAAAAATGTATACCTTGCTGTTGCTTGAGGTCCTTGGTTGGTGACTTGACACACCTCGTAGATAAACATAGCAAAATCAAAACATATGATGATGATCATGATAATAATATTCATAATAATGATAATAATAATATTAATAAAAATAATAATAATGATAATAATAATTGATAATAATGATAATAATAATTGATCC
>RDPX01000167.1:526357-556986 GCA_003991215.1 Morbakka virulenta | reverse complement strand
GAAGTACTCCTTCCATCTAGTCGCTATCTCATTTGTGTCATACAGCACTTTGCCATCCTTGTCTTTGATGATGTTAACGCTTCCAACATCCTTGGATTTTCTAGCTCTCATCTTCGCAACTTTGTAGATCATGCTTTCGCCTTCTTTACTATCTAACTTTTCATACCATCCTTGGGATGCTTTCCACTTTGCTTCAGCCACACAGCGCTTAGATTCTTTGCTTGCTTTTTGATATTCTGCCTCTGCTTCAACTGTTTGCACTTTCTTCCACTCTTTGAAAGCCCTCTTTTTCTTTGCAACTGCCACTTGCACTCTCTCTTGCCACCACCATGTTTCCCTTTGCACCGATCGCCCACCTTTGCTCCTTCCACATACCTCTTCTACTGCACCCTTGACAGCTGTTTTTAAGAGATGCCATTCTTCCTCCACCTTCTCACATGTCCTTCCTGCCTTCCTTTCATGTACCACCTTTTTGAACTCCTGCTTCTTTTCCTCCAGCTTCCATGCCCTGAGCCGTGCAAATCTGTATTAAGTTTTTCCGTAAATTATATTAATTTTAAAAAAAGTAATTGTAACAGCTTAATTTTCATGATTTTGCTCACAAGTTCACATGCAGAAAAACACAATAGATGTATATCATCGTCATATTCAGTTTAATGTCTGTTTTACATGCTAGCATATGTTGGAAGCTTTCTTGAAATTGACTTCCAAGTGATCCTAATCTTCACCAGGTCTCTGCTGACACCTTTTTGTTTCAGATCCATCCTTATCACTTCCTCCCATGTTTTCTTCAGTCTTCCTCTGCCAGTGGTTCCTGTTACCTTGATTGTTCTGCATCTACTTGCGCAAGCATTCTTGTCCATTCCCTCCACATGACCAAACCAACGAAGCCTCCTATTCTGCATACAGCTACCAATACTGTCCAGATTCAGTCTCCTGAGTTCATTAGAACTGAGCCTGTCCTTTAGACTTACGTTGCACATACATCTTATCATTCTCATGTCATTCCACTCCATGCGGCTGACATCTTCATCTTTCACTGGCCAAGTTTCACTGCCATACATCATTGTGCTATGTATATAATCATATATATATTTATATATAATATATATATATATCTGAATTCAATTTTATTGAGCACTTTGTATGGAAATGATTTGCCCTCAATGACTATACTTATTATTTTGCTGGTAATTAATTCTGATGGAAATGATGACATTGTGGTAGACTTGAATACTTTGAGATGTAATTGAGCCCTGTGATACTTGTGGTAAGATTGAACAGCTGTGAAGTATTTCCAAAGTATGTACATTTTATATAGTAATAAGTTATTTAATGAAGTAAAGCACATCAAAACTAATCCACTAGAGAGTTTTTTTATAGTTTTTAAGTGTTGCTGCATTTTGTTATGATTAATTTTTATCTTATTATTTTATAGAAAACTTTTCTGTTGAGAGCTGTTAAAAATGGATACAGAATCTACTAGTACCAAGTCAAAGAGAAGACGTTTTTGGTTTAGAAAAAGGTCAAGAAAATCAAAACAGAGTAGTAACCCAGTCACAGAAGAGAAAAGGGTTCCTCCAGAGAAAAATAGTGATATCTTAATGTGCAATGTTTGTTTTGTATCACGTTCATCTAGTTCCTTTCCTGTTTTAATAACGTGTGAACATAGGACATGTATAGACTGTTTAAGACAGTATCTATCTATAGCTATTAGAGAGTGGAGGGTGATGGTTAGCTGCCCAGAATGCTCGGAAATTTTTCATCCATCTGACATCAAAGGCATTTTAAATGATGAAAATCTGTATTTGAAATATGAAGCATTTACATTAAAAAGAGCACTTGTAGCTATTCCAGACATACGGTGGTGCCCAGCACCTGATTGTGGTTATGCCGTTATTGCAGCAGGATGTGCAAGCTGCCCCCAGTTAAAATGTGTGAGACCAGGTTGCAAGACTGAGTTTTGTTATCACTGTAGGCAACTCTGGCATCCTAAGACAACTTGTGATGCTGCAAGGCAAAGGAACTCACTTGAAATTAGATCTGTTTCATCATCAGAAAGAAGGGGATCAAATGGAATTGAGGATATGAAACCATGTCCTCGTTGTGGGGCACTTATTATTAAAATGGATGATGGATCATGTAATCACATGTCATGTGCAGTTTGTGGGGCAGAATTTTGTTGGCTTTGCATGAAAGAGATTTCTGACCTCCATTATCTGAGGTAAGTGCCCTGAGACTTTACCACTGTGTTTTAACTCTGATTTAACATCCAGTTTGCCATTCATTACACATGAACTACTTTTATTGCTATTTTTTACGTCATGAAGGCATATACAAAGAAATCTGGACAGAAACCAGAATGTCTTAATGTAGTGGGTCTGATGTTGCACCAAGAAATTATCTCAGAACAAAGAAGTAAACTATTATAGTTTTGTAGATAAATTCCACTTATTTCAAATCATGGAACACTTACCATAACTAAAAAATATCTGACAATACTAAAAGTTGTCAAAAATTCTTCCTTAAATACTGTTTTGGCAGATGCTGTGTGGCATCATACTTGCTTCAGCATTTGATACAATATATGAGTGTTGATCAAGAAACAAGTGACCATTTATCTACATTACACCATCCAATTACTAGCTTAATCAGTTAAATTACTGTACATAAATGTTGAAAATATGATTGCCAATTCTTGATAGCATTGACCAAATTGCTAGTAAAAAGTCTAAAGTTAATCAGATTTGTCAAATTTGCTTGTTTTGTGCCACAGTTCATTTTTTTCATCATTTTTCATATCTTCCCATCCAACTAACTAAACTGTTTTTTTGCCTTTTTTTGTTGCTATTCCCAAGCACAACACTGTCACTTGCCACATAAAGGATAGATTTTATTTTTACCACAGAGTTTTGACTCCCCAGATAAAATATATTTGCTTTCTATTCTTAGTGAACATTGGCTTTATGTTATAACTCTTGATTGTGTCAACTTTAATAATTCACAGGTACTATACCAACTGTACACAATCTTCCTCCTGTGTGGTGAAGGAGAATCACCACTAATACTTAAGTGCCATCTAACATCCTTTCCTCTTACATTGTATTTGTTATTTTATTTCTCCCATCACCTTCTAATTCAGCTACCCATTCTTTTTGAATCACACAATCTTGGTCATATTATATCTTTTTGGCCACTTTATCACTTGTTCAATGTGTTATAGTTCCTGTGTCTTTTGCCCCCTATCATTGTCCCATCATTGTTTACTGGTCTGCTGAAAATAGCACTCCATTACTGCTACATTCATACATTTTACCATTTAGTTCTAACATTAGCAGGATGACAATCAGGCCTACCCTGCTCCTCCATCACATGTCTGTTAAGCAAGAACTTGGTTTACCTTATTATTTCAGCAGGAATGTGATTATCTGTCTGATCTTCTCCTTATTTGGGTTAAGCTATATCATCTTTCTGTGATGATTCCTGAATCTGTCTGTTGTTCTTTGCATTCAGCAGTTCATTGGCCATGTGTCTTCTATCAGGTGACTGGTAAAGTCTTCTTTGGACAGCTTTATCCCACCACTTTCCATCAGATCATGTTCAAAGAAGTATTTTGCAAGCTGCTTATTCTGTACTGTGCCAATGTTAACTGTCATTGACAATGATTTGCTGATGGGAAAGTGTGTCCATAGAGTTCCTTGTTTGTTGGCTGTTCTTTTGAAGACTTGTTTAGTGTTGCTTGGAGCATTTATGTGTAGAAAATGTCTCTCTTTTCTGTTTTGGATGTTAATGCCCTGGTAATATAGCCATATTCAAGGATAGAATATACTATAGCTCTGTAGACATTTCCCTGCAAGTTGTCAGGTAGGCTAGATTTCTAGATTGTTTTCCCTTCACTTAATGCTCCTAATGCTTCACCATTCTTGATGTTGACATCTTGTTCAGGGAATTGTAGCTACCTAGATATTTAAGGTCATATATCTGTTTAATATTTTTGCAATGTATAGTTTTTATGCTTAAGGGGAAGTGTTTCGGTAGAGGCATGGATTCTGTTTTCCTTGTATTGATGTAGATGTTAGCTTCCTTTTTTACCACATTGACTTTGTGGAGAAATGATGTTATATTCTTAAGGTGATTGGCTAATATAAGGTAAGGTATAAGCTCTTTTCTACAGCTTTTTGGCATATTGTTGAGGCAAATGATAAAAATAAAAGGACCAAGTTTGGCCCCTTCAACTATGACATTAAAAAAGTCAGCAAGTTACAATTGTTATAACTATCTGTTTCGATGTTATCTGTTGGTGCATGAGTCATTTTACTTTTTCTTGGGCAGTAGATCAATTTTAGGTTATATCATCCTCAGCAGCATTGGTGTGGTACATGTGATGTGGAATGAATTTTAGGGGATCTATCTCAGTTGCAACACATCACTGATTCCATTTTATTGTATCAAAAAATGACACATTCTGCACTTCCATTGACCCCTCAATTTCCAAAATAGATTTCCATATCAATAAATGTGTTATGCTATGCAACAGTGTGAAGAAGAAATGAACAAAAAAGCAATCAATCACTTTGATTCTAGTTTTTATAAATTAAGATTTAAAAGTATGATAGACAACAATCAACTGAAAGTTGTATGACAACAAAATTGATGCTTATAGCATTATTAGCGTTGGACTCAGCTTTTTCAGATACATTGACAATTTTATAACTTATTAAATAGAAAATATTAGAAAAAATCAAGCAATTTTAGTTCAGAAGTGGCTAAATGATACTTGCATAGGCAAAGATAAGTGTTTAAATAATTGCTCTTATTCTTCTAATAAACCAGACCTTGGTAGCTCCAAGTGAGAATTCCCAGGGCTTACTATTGTTACACCTTTAACAATTATTTATTAAACAAACCAGGATCTTTCTGTTTTTGAGGACAATAACATAGAAAATAGTATAATGTGTGATTATTTCTCTTTGGTAGTAAGTTCTTGTGTTTTCTTTCTTTTATTTCATTGGGGTTTTTTTATTTTGTAATGGCTACCACAGATAACATTGACTTCTTGTTTTTTTTACTTTTTGCAATTAATTCCCTTACTCATGAAGCAAGAGATTTAAGATTAAAATCTTGTAATGGGAACATCTTTCTCTTACAGTAAAAATCAGTCCTGCCGGACAGATATACCAATTCTCTTTATGATTTGGAAGTTAAAACACAGAGTTTGTATATAGCCAACTCACTTAGTTTTATCAAATGTAGTTGAAAGTTCACAAAAACTATCCATTGATATTTTGAGTTGATGGAACTCAGTGTGAAGCTGTGAAAAATGTTATCAGACCCAGCTGGGTGAAATTTTGGAAAAGAATTTGACAATTGTAAAAGAATATATGAATTTTCCTGAAAGGAAAGTAGTTACAACACAAGGTTAACTATCAAAAATATAAAGCAATCAACCAGAAATAGGGAAAAGGAAGATTATATGATTCAGTCCACCCTAAAACAGGGATATAAAAACAAATGTTATAAAGAAATTTATTCAATTGGTGGAAAAAGACTTTAATTAAAAATTACAAAACTTAGCTTTTGTTGTACCTCAAATATCGAAAATCTAATCAAGCAACAAAGCGCAAAGATACTTCATGAAGAAGGGAAACACCAGCTACCATCATATAATTGCAGTTGCGCAGCCAAGTTGCGCACTGAATGTAAAATGCCAAAGAAAACGACTACGTTTACGGGGAATTCAAAAGCCGTTACAAAGACCATACGAAATCGTTTACATTAAGAGGTATGAAATGATACTGAACTTCCTTAATTTGTTGAGGTGAAGGAAGACACAGTATATGTATGATACATGTATGTTTATATGTGTGTAACTACCTCTGGCTTTTTATTCTTTAAGCACTTTTAAACCTTTGTTACAATTTATGGAACAAATCAACTTCGTTGAAAAACATTTCAACGCCTAACAAAGTCACATTTTAAAGTGAATTGACAAAGTCGAAGCAACAATCAAAAGGATGCGTTGGGAATTGTTTTGGTATTACAATAGTACAGGAAATAAAGACAGAATAGATACCTTTGGATTTAAAGACAAATAGCTCGAGCACACCAAGACCTAAAGAATGTCGAAGGGGACAGCAACATTTCGTCCATAAGCTCCACAACAAAAGTGATAACTTCAAAAAGAAACTGAAAGACAAAATCCGTAATATTTGAAACGTGATATTTGATGTGTTTGATGACAAAAGAACAAACATCTACACCTTTCTTTACCGAGATCACTTTAAACTACTGAAAGGTAAATTGTCCAAAACCCATAAAAACATCACGGCTCCATCATCAAAACCCACCACAAAATATGCCTTCACCTCAAAAACCAGAATCATCCTATTGCAGTTGTAGAAGAAAAATCGTCTGGCCCATGGATGAAGATTGCCGATAATTACGCCCAATCTACAGATGCGAGGAAATATCAGCTGAATTCCAAAAGAAGATTTACATTGGTTTAACCGACAAATCGTTTCAATTAAGCTAAAACGTGCATCAACAGCCCTTAAATGATAATAAGTACGAAGATAGCACTACATTATCGTCCAATGTTTGGGACGTTGAAGTGAACAACAACGTCATCGTGTCATTTAAATGGTCGACCAGCATACAAGTAAAAGTTGAACAAACAATTCTCGCATTTGCCCTCATTGTTTACAAGTGCAATTCTATCTTGTGTTCCGTATCCCACATAACAAGAAGTCGTAGACAAACAGCAAACCCAATGGAGAATAGGAATGAGCTGATGCAATCAATGCCGCAGATAATCATCAAATCGTAGCACCACTGAATGCGGTAGTCAAAAAAAATCTCTGTTAGCATGTTTGGGATTCAATCACAAATGACTGTATGAGATTCTTCACTACTTGACATTTTACCGTTTTTCCTGTCGCCAGTGAATGGTTTTTAGATGCACCTGGTTGATGAACATGAAAATGTGTAGCATTGATTTGTGACTCATTTATTGCAGCTATTTTTATGTGATTCCCTAAGATTTATCTATATTTAGAGAAAAAGTTAAGAAGTTTACATTTATTCTTTGTGAGTTTTAGAAGGTTATATGATAAATTGAAACAACTCAAGAGGTTTTGTTTGATATTGGCTTTCATTTTTAGTTTCAATATTACAGTAATCATTGTTCATGTAAAAAAACCTCTTCATTTATTTTTCGTTAGCCCATCCGGATGTACATTTTGGGGCAAAAAACCCTGGAGCCGCAAGAAGAAACTACTGTGGCAAGTTGGTACACTCATCGGGGCACCAGTTGGCATTGCTTTAGCGGCAGGGGTTGTTTTACCAGCAATGATGATTGGAATTCCCATCTATGTTGGTGCAAAGGTTTGTTTTATTTAGATTTTTGGCTCGGAGAATAGTTTTTTTTAAATTTTGAAAAACCGAAACTTGCTATGAAAAATTGCAGATTTGCTCAGTACGTTTCATTTGGCGGTCTAGTGGTTGCATTTTTTAAAGTGAAAAAAAACAGATGAAAATAATTCTCCGTAATCATAAATGAGATAATGGAGAGCTATTTATTGGTTGTCTGGTCACTGGCATCTGGATTACATGGAAACTCTTATTTTACAACGTTTCTGTATCTTAGAACGATATTATCATGCACTCCATAGCTGTACTCGACAAGTGATGAAGTTTCATTCTTTACAATAACTATCTTTACGCAGGTAGAGAAATATCTTTAGCTTGCCCAATAGAAATAATGACTGCCAATAATTTTTTTCCCTTGAATTGCCTGAAGATTTTTTGTTTTACTTTTCAAAAGCACTTTTAAATTACTTTATATATATCTCCACTAATTGTTATGATATGTATATCCTACCCCATATCTCTTAAGCCACATTTCGATGGCAATGGTAGGGTATGGAGATAATATATTTATTTATTTTCTGGTATGCAGGTTATAATGCTTGTTGTTTTGCAGCGAAATAACGAAGTAATAATTTAACTTACGAGCTCTTATCTTTTTTTTTTTAGATATTGGGCAAGTTCGACTACTGTAGTAATGTCCATAAAAGAAATCTGGCAGTGACAGGAGGTGTGACTCTCTCCATCGTTTTATCGCCCTTCTTAGCTGCACTTACAGTAGGTGTGGGCGTTCCAATTGCCTTAGCCTATGTTTATGGTGTTGTCCCAGTTTCTCTGTGCCGCAGTGGGGGTTGTACAGCAGTAACAACATCTCGTAATGGACATGGAGTCAATTTTGAATTTGATGAACGAGAAGAAGTGTATTCGGGCCCAGCAACTTACAGTGCTAAGAATAGTCCGACGAGAAGGAATAGCAGGAGCAGTAGTGTATTGGAAGCTGCAAGTGTAACTGCCCAAGGTTCAAATGTACTAACAGTCAAAGCGACGGTAAATAAAGGTAAGTGATCAATAGTACGGCAAGCTTGGCCATTATTTATATAGTCAAAGATCAAATTAACTCGAAATGAGGTGCAGGCGAAAAGAATTTAAAAATCGCATCGCGATTTTGCAATTTAGCGGTCTACTTTTTGCAATTACAGTGGAATCCCGCTATTACGAACTAAAAGTCTGGTCCCTTGGATTCTGGCAAGTAAATACAACTGAAAACACTCCCTGTATAACGAACTTTCGTTATTACGAACCAAATTTCTGGTCCCTTCATCACAAAGACCCCCTTGACAACGAACTTTTGAGAAAACTATCCGTGATCGCTTGTGGTTAAAACAGATAGAAAACATACGTTAACCTTAATCTGTCAGTCTAATTGAAGTGTAAAGGTGTTATGATGGCCAGGCATGTGTTGTGTCTCTGTTATGTCTGGTCGACTGTATTGTACTAACTGATGTGAAAAGAAAAAAAGACAATAATATCCGGCAATATTGAATCATTTCATCAAAGATTCTTTTTTAATGTATCAATGAATCTAATCTGTCCATCATATTGTAGCACACACGGAAATTGCATACCGTCACCGTCTCCAAGGTTCACTGGTTTCCCTGAAATTCGTACAGAGCACTTGGCATAGGCATCACTCCTTAAAAAAATAGAAAATTGTTTTTGCAACACGTCCGTTACAGCCTTTTTTCAAATGTCCAACAACTCTGGCATCTTTTAATACACAAACAGCATATTTATCCGTTGTGTTGTCTGGTTGTCTTTGAGTTTCCAAAATTTCATTCACAGTCGGGGTCCATAAACTTCTGTAAGCAACTTAACCTTAAACATAAGAATCAACTTCCCAATTTTTTGTTATGACGATGGGCAAATCAACATCAAAGGAAATTTGAACAAGTACTGGTTGCTTTTTTTCCATATCTTCTTTTACAGCTTCGACGATTTTAGGTTGAGGTATCCAAATCAGTACCATTGTATGCTTGGTCAGTGATATGACAGTAGTTTTGTAATTAGGTTTCGATCGTTACATCTGCTCATTGGAGTGATGAGTGCAACTCATAGTTAGGTGACGAGGTGTCAAATAAATTCATTACAAAATAAATAAGGGATCATTCGTTAAGTAAGCAGTTGCTCTACACGCTTGCTAGGCTACAGTTAGTTGATAAAAATATCGTAAGATGGCTGATAAAGTAAAAAAGACAAGAAGTACACTTCCAATTAAAAGAAAGTACCAGGCTTTACAAGATATTTCATCAGGGATACCAAAGAAGTTAGTAGCAGAGAAATATGGAGTGCCAAGAAACACAGTATCAACCTGGCTTGCAAACAGGGAAAAAAATCATGGCTGCTTATGAATCTGGAGAAGTAAATCCTAAGCGACAGAAAATGAGAAAAGCAGACAACGAAAAACTGGACAAGGCAGTTTACACTTGGTTCCAAAACACTCATGCAAATAATGTTCCGATTTCAGGAGTGATTCTTAAGAACAAAGCCTTAGAATTCGCATCATCATTACACCTTGATGATTTCAAAGCTTCTGATGGCTGGCTTGACAGATGGAAGGTTAGGCATAATGTAACTTTTAGATACGTATCTGGGGAAGAAAAGTCATGTACCTCTGAAATGACAGCACCATGGAACGAGACTAATCTCCCAACTATTCTGTCCAAGTACGAATTAAAGAACATTTTCAACGCTGATGAGTTTGGCCTCTTTTATAAAGCATTGCCTACTAAATCTCTGCATTACAAGAATGAGAGATGCTCAGGAGGAAAACACAGCAAAGTGCGTTTGACAGGTTTAGCTGCTGCAAATGCTGTTGGAGACAAATTACCTATGTTTGTGATAGGGAAATCAGCAAAGCCAAGATGTTTCAAAAACATCAGTCTGCCTTGTCAATACCGCTCGCAGAAAAAGAGTTAGATGGATGGTAGCATTTTTAAGGATTGGGTCATGCAAATCGACAATAAGTTCGTTGCTGAGGGAAGAAAGATCGCACTTATCATTGACAACTGCCCTGCTCATCCAAACATCGACAAGCTGCAAGCAGTGGAGCTGATTTTTCTGCCTCCAAACACCACTTCCAAAACTCAGCCTATGGACCAAGGAGTTATACGTTCGTTGAAGGCTCACTATCGGGCACATGTTGTAATACATTGCAAATATCGATTCAAACAAAGGGGTGCCTAATGTCAGTATCTTAACTGCAATGTCCTATCCTGCAGAACCCTGGGACCAAGTAACATCTGAGACAATTGTGAACTGTTTTCGGAAAGCTGGCATTTGCACAGAAAGCCAACAGCAAAGTTTAAATGATTCTGATGACCAATTTCAAGAGCTAGCCAGTGAAATTGAGGAGCTAAGAGCGAGAAATGATGGTTCAGTACCACCAGAAATGACAGCAGCCAATTACATAGACACGGATGATGAATTGTTAACTTTTGAAGCAGGTCAGCTTACCGACGAAGAGATCATAGCCACGGTGTCTAATTTAGATGAAGAAAGTGAAGAAGAGTGTGATGTGATTGAAGAAGAAGTTGTTGTACAACCACCAACGAAGAGTGAAGTTGTTCAGGCTCTAGAGGTGCTTCAAACATATAGTCTTTTTTGTGATGAGGGATGAAATGGGCGATGAAATGCGAAAAAAAAAATCCTTTTCAGGGTTGTACTATTTAGCCACGAGTAATAAAAAACAACAGAAATGTATCACTGACTTTTTAAAATAAAACAGTCAACAAGAGTATTGATCTTCCATGTTATAATTCATCATAGAGTTTTTGAGTGAAAATTTTGATTTTCTATTCGCTATCTATTAGAGCGACCGCGCTTATCATCCTGTAGGCCGTTTCTCGAACAATTCAGTGCGACACCTAAGTGTATATACTGAGGGGAGGCTCCAAAAAGCATTCTGAGCAATTTTCCCTTGAAATTCTTCATAAAAAAAATTCCCTTTTGTATAACGAACTCCCGCTATTACGAACTATTTTCTCGGTCCCTTGAAAGTTCGTTGTAGCGGGATTCCACTGTATTGCGATGTAACTTCATTGGTTTGCGTTTGCCGTCTTAAAATTAGTGGCTTTCCGGGAAAAAAATTTTCCTTAGTTTTTAAAATTCACCTACGATAACGGCACTTTTGGGCTTTTTTTACCATTTTCGCCGAAGTTGATGCCTTTGAATATTTCAAATCATCGGAACTCAAGATTTTTTTTACAGAATTATTTGCAGTTTTTTTAGAGAATAAACACGAAGGCATGCCATATTGGAAGTCAAAGTTGAAAACAACTTGTGTCATTCGTTATTGGTAGGTCATCCAATTTGATAGGATTGAAATACAGCCTTTGAGATCAGAATTTAATTTTTTTATTTTAACTTGTGGAGTTTAATATTTGTTATGTAATTAGTTGCAGTGACTGATCTTAAATATTTAGCAGAGACTTTTTCATAAACATCACCAGACAAGAAGTTTAACCATGATGATATCTTCTATGGAGCCAAGATTATTCGAACTCACCGCCATTCGAAATAAAAAGAATGGTAAAAAAAACTTGGTTGCCAAACCAGGGATTTTGAACATCATTCTTAGAATTACTGCCCTGTAAAATTTGACCACGCTGGAAAAGGATCAACGTTATAAAATTTATTTATTTATTAGCATATTAAGGTTCTAGAGCCACCACCAGTTTTGGTAGTGTTTGGGTAATATTCAGATTTTTGTGTGATCTGGTAGTGGAACATTACCACCCAATTTTTGTATGGATCAGAAAAGATTCAGACTCACATCCTTTGAATCATAATGTAAATGCTAGTTTCCAGAAGTTGTATTAAGCTGTGGGTTTTTCTTATTTTTCCTTCGTTGTCAGTACTGGCTTTGCGTCATATTTCGTGTTAACTCTATTAGAAATAGTGTATGTTAGGAAACTAGAGGATCTTGTATCCTGCGAAGCTAGTATTACAATAATTTTTTTGTTCAAATCTCTTCCAGAGCCACAGCCAAGTATCACAGAGAGTCAAGATAGCACCAGCCTTGATAGCCGCTCCTACATTACTCACTTTCGAGCTGATGGCGATGTTGATAGTCATGCATCGCTCATTCCAGCTCCACGTAGCACAACAGTGAGTATCACAAGTAGTCTGGAAAACGTTCATTCTACTTCCAATGGTGCAGTGCATCTATGTACTAGTTTACCGGAAGTAAGTTGCGAAGGGGAACAGACAGTTAAAGACGATATTATTTCAACTATAAGTCAAGCATCGAACGATAGTAGTACCAAAAGAAGTGTGGATTACCAACAGGTGTAATTAGTGCCTGCGTTTCCTGTAGGAAAGTCTACTTGACTTCCTTCATTTGTTTCCGAATGTATGCTTAGGTGCCATGCAAAGTCCTATTGTAATACAAAAACAGGGTATCATGCATAGTCGATACTTTTTTTTAAATAGAGAAGTAATAAAAGGTCCAGTTTATCATTGAAACTTTATAAAGAAAGACGATGTTACCTGTTTCCTTTTTACCTATATCCTGTTTAGTGGCAGAGCTAAAACTTGTCGGATACACAAAAGTGTCATTCACTTTTTCCTATCCTATGTAGCATTTGCTGGAGGTCTTATCTCGAGATTAAGCTGTTTGATGCGGTACATTTCTTGCTGTGTCACCTAGTAGGGCTACCAACCCGGCCGTTTTGATTTTATTTATTTATGAAGTAATACGATACGACCCCGTTTCAGATGTACATAAACCGAGGTATTGCCAGCGCAATATCCATGCCCTCAAAGTCCCTTCAAACCCTAGACACTGAATTCTGTCCATGTCGACGACATGTATCTCTAGGCATCTTAATTTTAAATAGTGAGTGTGGCTATGTACTACCCTACCATCATACTATAGAGTTTTAAACCAAGAAGCCGAGTCAAATGTTTTCTAGTCTTGTTACTTTTGTTAGTGTTATGTCACTGGTACATTGGTAGAATGCCAGGGGACTTGCGTTTAATATTTTTTTAGGACATATTGCACCGAAGCAAAACTACCTTTTTTCTTGCACATTTATTTTTTCCTTTCTTATGCCATTGGTGACATGATTTCAAGATCTCTTCGTCATTACAGAACATTGATCGTATAACAGACTTTTTAAGGTTTAGATTTTGAACTTCTAGATATTTGACAGAGTAATCATGTAGCTGCATTTAAAAGGAGTGTTGACTTTTGCGCGATACCCACTGTGTAAAATTTTACCAACACGTTTAGGAGAGTCTGGTACATTCTAAATGTTTGTTGTGTTAAATATGCAACTGTATTTTTAGCGATTAATTGTAAGAGAGTGGGGAGGGGGGTAAGGACAGGCATTGTGTTTAAATATTGTACAGCACGTTAGATTTCAGTGTCTATATTTGTCACGACTCGTTTGTCATTATATTAGAAATTTTAAGGGAGCATGGTACATTAGGTAGAACTTTAAGTAGACCGGTATTTTGCTGACCACTATGAAAATCAAATTTCTTTATCCATTTTGAGGAATCGAACCATGTATGAACATTTTTACCAGCTTCGATGTATCTTGAGAAAGGAAAAATGACTTTGTTTTTCTCTTCCATGTTGCCTCTTGATAGTGATTGAATTGGGTAAGTCGTTGATAGGTAGAGCTACTGTATGTTTATATTAGGTATTTACGGAGACTGACAAGCTAGAGAATTTGGCCACAGCCGTTGATTTAGCTTTCTGGTTTTTTCCTCTACCGTAATGTTGACCCTGGAAACTGCTTACATGTTGCGTAAGCAAGCTTTAGATATTTACTTTATGACTTATAGGGATGTGGGGCAAGCTACCCGTTATAAATACGCGTAAACCCTCAACTTGTTTTAAACTCCAAGAGCATTGCTAGCATAAACTGGTTTGCTAATGCACCTCTGACTGCACGGAAGTGAAAAAGGTACAGGTAATAAAGGTGTATATTGAACATGGCATTACAATAATTCACGTTACCTTGTTTTTCCTGGCTTGTGGAGAACATAGTTCGTCGGATTAGTATTAGGTTTTTGTGTTAGTCTTAACCAGTTGCTGTTTGAATGTGTTTTATGATGTTGCTAACACGTACAGATACTAGGAGCTAATAAGCATGGCAAGGAATGTCATATCTTCCGATTGGGAAGTCCAGGGGTATCAAAGTAGTTAGGAAGTACCCAAAAAGAAATTTGTGAGGATTTGAAAATGCAGAAATACATCTGGAATGGAGTGGGGAGGGAAAGGGTGTATCATTGCATTAGGACAATTCATTTTAGATGGAAACTAGGCAGGTACACTTTTAGCACTTTTTTTGTGCTCCATAATTCATAATAAGTACAAGAACAGCGCTAGTATATTGTACATCGTTATTCCTTAGTGTGAAAATGAAGTAGATTATTAGTGGAATAATTATCAAAGAAACTGACTGAGACCTCAAATCCGACAGCTGCATAAACACGCCATACAAATGTTAAAACCTTGTTTTTTGTCTTAACATAATTCAATACCTTAAATTTAGAAAAGGGTCAAGTTTCCTGGAATCACCTGGAATCATTGATTGTAGTAGGTAACAGAAAGATACAATTCACGTTTAATTTTAGCCATCAAACAACGGCCTTGTTTGGCCTTTTACATAATTTCGGTTTTTGAATCTGTTGATGGTTGAATTTGATAAAACGGTGTACGTGGAGACAGTATTGGTCTCAAGGAAATTTTTCAAATTACTATTATTATTAGGTGGTCGTTGCTTCTATGTTAACAGGTGTATGAAGGCACGATTCAGAATGGTTGGTGCCACGCAGTCAACGAAACTGGTGTTAGTAGGTTAATCGTAAGATATCCACTGGCTACAGGACCTTAAACCAGAATTTTCTTGTTATAATCGACTTCTTAGAATTTATGTATTTAATTTAGTCGATAAATTTTGAGACTATCAGATGATATTAATTGTTTAATCAAATTATGCTTGTACACATTTACAGTCCACTTTGACCATGTGGACAGGTTAATACGTTTTTGAAGAATTTGTTGTTTTTTTGTTTCTTGTTTTTGTGTTGTTTTGTTTATTTTGCTTTGTTTCGTTTTTATTTTTTTTAATGATGATCTTGAAGTTCCTTGTGTTCCATGGGTTTTGTTCATTCAGAGTTTGAGCTTTCTGGCAGGCATCAAATGACATGGGGTCTGGCCAGGGGTTAACTAATACGTATCATCTTCAATTCCAATCATCAATCATAATTGGGACTCTGGAAGAGTGTCCAAATGATAGATGATTACTTAACTGTGCAAGAGGAACCGGATTTGATTTTGCTGTTATCCTTATCCATTGAAACCAACACTTCGGTTTTGTTTACAGAAATTGTACTGTAAACATTTTTTCAAGGTGAGACCAGAGGAGCGATAGCATCGGATGTTTCTTGTTCCATTGACAATACAATTCTTTTTTGTTTAGTGTAGGCAACGTTACTCTTTAAGTGCATGAACAACAGTTAATAATTTGGAACATAACATTTCCGTCTTGCATTGACCCCTTAAGGAATTTTCTTGTTTTTTGTTGTTGTTATTTTTGTTTGTTTTGTTGGTTTTTTTATAGTTAGCCAAAATTTCTACAATATAAATAGTGGTTGATAGTAAGAGTTGGTAACTGTGAAGTTAAAATGGTTTAATTTTTTTTGCTTTAACTACTTCTACTTCTTATCATGAACTGTTTCACCTTAAAGCACGTCAAGGTTTTCTTATATATATATATATATATATATATATTAAACTCTTCAGGAAAAATTTCCTGAAGAGTGAATAAAATCACGAAACAGGCCTGTCGAAATGGACTGTGTAGTTTTTTTATTCTTTCCAACTTATCATATCTTATATATATATATATATATATATATATATATATATATATATACGCTACTGCGTCACTTGGTAACCTAGGATAAGTATGTCTGCGTCTCAATTCCGGACCAGGACCTCAGAGGCGCAGAACACGGCGGAAGATTGATGCGGTGCCCAAAAGTGCTGAAATCTGAGCACTTGCAGCGATGTTAGGGATCTTCAATGTTTCGAATGCTTCCAATAGTCCAGGTGGTAATGTTCCCATGGCTCCAACTATCACCGGCACAATGGTCACTTTGGCTCGGTACATGCGCTCAAGCTCCTATTGCAGAGTTGAATACCTCTCTCGGTTCTCCCCCTCTTTGATCACAACTCGAACATCCATTGGCCCTGCAACATCAATGAGCGCTCAGGTTCTCTGAGCTTTTTGTTGAGTCCAGTAAGGCATTTTTATTCGTTTAACATGAAGTAAGCGTCCCCTTCAACTAACCACAAGCCCTTTTATATCTTGGTATCCCTGATACTTTTCAGAAATGTTGATGACCAATTTTGAAAAGTTTCATCGTATTTTTACACTTAAAACAGCAGATAAAAGCACGTTTTGTAGTAAAAGCTGGAAGAATACTAATTAGTACTTTTCATCAATTATTTGTTCATTGTGATAGGCTGCGACAAATTTGAGTCTAAATATATGATGACAACTAACCTTGTTAATTGGCAGTTATGACATGATCCAAAGGAACGAAAGAGGAGAAAAACTGATTCGGTTCTGTCAAAATCAATGTGTTTATTTGTAACGTTGAATTGAAACGTTCAAAAGGAAGCAGACAATGGAACAATACAAAATGATTTTGGGGAAAAGTGAATCTGGAACAGGTTGAGAAGTAATTTCATGATTCTTTAAATATTAGAGCTGACGTGATGACTGCCCTTAGATCCGATGGACAAGTCTTGACTTTAAACCGAGATACAGCTGAAAGGTAGTTTTTCTGCAGAACTGTCAAGATCTGTGTTTGTATATGTACAATTGTTTATAAGTTCCTCGTATTCTCGGTTGCGACCGATAACAACCCTCGAGGTTTTTCCAAAGAAAAGAAATAAGCTAATTTGAAAACTGTTAATTTATCAAACAAATCGACTGTAGAATTACATCAAAACACATTGTCTAATACTAACATTAATTCTATATCAAAATAACAAGAGAAAAAGTACACGAATTTTCATATTACTCTTACGCCGATCATTAACAATACAATTCTAGATGGGTCGTACAAATTGTGCATTTTGTCGTAATAAAATTCTGGAAACATTTTTTAACAAAAACACTAGTTCTTTACATAACCGAAGATGAATCTTCACTAACATTCCCTGTTCTGTCAGACCTCTTATTCATGTTACAACACTTCTAACATTGTCTTGTGCAGACATTTGTTCTGTATAAACTAGCCAAATCGAATTGTTCGTTTTAATGATATTCCTGCCATGTACAATGCAATTCTGATAACAATGTCTAACACAAAATTCGTTTTGTTTAAACTTGACAGAAGCAAAACACCTCAGGAAGTGTTCTTTTTACTGACAATTCCACAATTCACAATGCACTTCTAATAAAATTGTCTATTCAAATCATTCGTTCTGCATAGAATTAACAAAGGATAAAGGAACAAGAATTGTTCCTGTTACTTACATTCCCACCATTTAAAACTCGATTCTGATAGCATTGCTCAACACAAACATGCTTTTAATACCGAATTAACGAAATGTGACGATAAACTGCATCGGGTTGTGGAGTTTCGACGTGGGCGAATCAGGTTACCCTTTGCCACAACTACCTGTAGGTCACCCTTGGGCAAGATGTAGCACCAGTCAGCCTACTCCTAAGCCTTGAAATACCGGGTTGAAATCCGGTGGAGTTAAGTCTGTTTCCGTGCCTCGGTCATTGGATGACATCTCTGCTGCCTTGCAGGTGCCTTTGGGAGAAAAAAAGGCTATGGGAGTAAACCCAGACAGAAAATCCGGAGTGGAGCCCCACAGGCGGCTGGACGTTACTTCTGTCTTCCTGCCGATAGCTCCTGCAGCCAAGCTGGTGCCAAATTTATTGCTCTGCTTTCCTTTGGACCACAACAGTGAGGCCGAGAGAGGGATTCTGATGCATGGGTAGCCCAGGATCTCCATACACTTTACCCAGGACTGCGCCCTTGAGAGGTCAATTCAGTGCCGTTGTTTCCTAGCGACAGAACCAACACTTAAGGCAACGGTTACGAGTTATATGCCAGGACTGATTGGCGTAGATCCAGGCGCTACGGGTTGTCTTCGATGGAGGGAGGGTCCTTTGGGTCCCACTAGTCAGCTATCGCCCACCTCAAGCTATGCAGCTCCCAGTCAGTAAGATGCTGGCCCAGCACAGTCTGCTGGCTTCAATGGTTGCTTGGAACTAAGGCAAAACCGACAAGAAGACTGTAAAACCCTTACCAGAAAAAGAAAGAAGGAAAAGGAAACCATCTTTCTTGCGATTAGCAAGCTGGAACGTCAGGACAATGTGCCCTGGCCCCTCCAATGATTTACAGCAGATTGATGACGCCAGAAAAACAGCCATCATCAATCGCGAGCTCACGAAGCTCAACATTGACATTGCCGCATTGCAGGAAACCAGACTCGCAGCCTACGGCAGCCCCAAAGAACAGAACTACACGTTCTTCTGGCAAGGAAAGGAACTCAACGATCCACGACTGCGTGGTGTTGGCTTTGCAATGAGAAAATCTATACTATCCTCAGTAGAACCAGCATCCAGAGGCACACCCCGCCTCCAAACCTCCGTCTGTCAACGTCCTCTGGCCTATGCCTATGCTCCCACGCTCTGCTCTACTACAGAGACCAAGGACCAGTTCTACGAGAAGCTCAACACTGTCGTCAGAGACACACCTTTACATGCTTGCCGACTTCAATGCCCGAGTGGGATGCGATCACGACTCCTAGTCAAGATGCATCAGCCACTTCGGTGTCGGGAAGCCAAACAAGGATGGGCAGAGGCTTCTCGATCTCTGCTGCTATCACGACCTCTGCATTACCAACAAGTTTTTTAAAACCAAACCACGCCATCGAGTATCCTGGCCGCACCTCATAGCTCCTGTTGCCGGCATTTTTATCATTCTCAAAGGAATCAAAATTCTAATTATTCACAAGGCAATATTGGTGACAGTCCAAGATAAATATTCCTTCTGTAAATAATTTACCGAAGATATAGGTCACAAATTGTTCGTCTTAATGTGATTCCCACTAACCACTTATTAATTCTAGTAAAATTTCCTAATGCAAACTTTTGTTCCATATAAAGTACACAAATTGATCCTGATACTGGCATTCCCGCCATTCACATTACAATTCTAGTTACCTCATCTAATTAAAATGTTTGTTCCATACGTCATAAAGCAAAGATTTAGGTACACTGATTGTTCATGCAGCTAATATTTTTGTCACTTAAATACAATTCTGGCAACACTTTTAAACAATAACAGTCGTTCCATACATAAACAATGAATGTACACAATTTTTACCTGTTCTGTTCGTCCCGTTATTCGTATTAAAATTCTTGTAACATTGTGTAACACAACCCCCTGTATATAATTAAACACTGACCAAGGTACCCTGTTTATCTTCCTGGCTAGCATTATCAGCAATTACATTTCAATTGTAATAACATAGTCTAATATAAACTTTTATTGTATATATAACACTCGACAACAGTCAAAATGCGATTTTTATGTCGATGATATTTTCTAAGCAAATCGAAGGCTCTGATTACGAATTTAGCATTTTAAACTAATCTATAGATTGGATTTTTTTAAAGCCATTATAAATTTTTCGAATAATACGCAATCGACATTATTAGATGTTCATTATTGCACATTTCTCAATGTGTGCAAAGCTATTGTTTGTTTGTTTATTTGCCCTTCCTAATCCCATGAACGTTGTAGAACATTGGCTGCGTAAATATGGTACTGTGAACAGCATGGAATATTTACATAGTTTTCTGCCAATGTTCCCGTTGGTATTGAAGCTACATGTACAGTAATTATACTAGTACACTATCGAGGACTGGTGATAGTCCATTACTTCCTTTGCCTGTGGTTTGAAAGCCATCCTAATTGCATTCAACTCTTTCTCGCTTAAAAATGTCACCTGAAACTCGTCGTTGGTGCAAGAACTCACCAGATAACTTTTGCAACATTTGTGGCAATTATACCTTAATATCTCGACGTAGGAAGTTTTCCAATGTTATTATCAGTGCCTATGAAAAATACTTTGACTGCAAGCCAGACCTGAATAAGACATGGGCTCCTCGAAATTTTTGTGTCTCATTCTTTAATGGACTGCATCACTGGGAGAAGAGAGACAGGAAGAAGATGGCCTTCGCTGTACCTATGATCTGGCGTGAGCTAACTGATCATGTATCGGATTGTTATTCTTGTTTGACTCAGTTTACCCATGGAATCGGGAAAGTGAGGAGAGTCACGAGCTATGCATTAGTTAGGTCTGCCACTCGATCAGTGCAACATGATGATCACCTGCCAATACCTGGCTCCTCACGAATGGAGGACACTCAACATTCAACCCCCGACCCCAGCAATTCTTCATCTGGATCCAGCTATGAAGCCACTGACAGCAAGGTACACCTCATAATGCAACCCAAACTCAATGACCTCACGCGTGATTTGATGCTTTCCAAACAGCGCTCAGAAATACTTCCATCACTGCTCAATGACTGGAACATGCTGGATCCATCAACGCGAATAACTGCGTTTCGCACACGCAACCAAGAATTAGCCAAGTTCTTCTCAATGACAAACTCTGTATGTCACTGTGTCGATGTTGTTGGACTCATGACCACGATGGATATTGTGTATACTCCAGGCGCCTGGCGATTGTTCATTGATTCTTCGGTCACGAGTTTGAAAGCTGTGCTGCTCTACAACGGGAATGTAAGTCCAAGTACTACTATCGCGCATCCTATTGGCATGAAGGAAACATATGACACAATGCAGATTGTCCTTGATCTTATAAAGTACCAGAAGCACAAGTGAGCCATATGTGGCGATTTCAAGGTAATCAGACTACTGCTGGGCCTTTAGGGTGGATACACGAAGCACATCTGTTTCCTCTGCTTTTGGGATAGTCAAGCTGACGACCGGCATTACAAGAAAAAGAACTGACCACAGGAAGAATCCTTCGTGCCTGGAAAGCAGAACGTCAAAGCCAAGCCGCTCGAGGAACCAGAACGTGTTTTGCTCCCTCCATTGCATATCAAATTGCGTTTGATGAAACAGTTTGTCAAAGCAATGGATAAGGAGAGCAAAGGATTTAAGTGCATAGAAGAGAAGTTCCCTAAGATCAGTGAAGCGAAGTTGAAAGCGGGAAGATTTATTGGGTCCCAGAGTAGAGACCTGATCGTGGACGAAAAATTCACAAAGCTCCTAGCTCCGAAGGAATTGAGAGCCTGGATGTCCTTCAAGGCTCCGATTGCTGCCGTATGTAATTGAAACTCCACTACTTGCATTCTCATCTAGACGTCTTCCCTGACGACCTTGAAGGAGTCAGCGACGTGCACGGCGAGCTCTTTCACCAAACAATCTCGACAATTAAGTATCGCTATCAAGGCCGCTTGGATCCTGTAATGTTGGACAATTACTACAACGGGAAACCACCGCAGCAGACGTCCACAGTAGAAAAGCAAGACCTTTTTTCGAACTTTGACTTTTTCTTGAATTACATCCTTGTACTGCACATGCTGCAACTGGCTATCGATATGTGATTAATGTCTATAATTACTGAAGTAATTTGTATTATGTTGTACTACTTTGTATCTTGATTTGCATTTACAAATAGTGGGTTGTTAAAGTCAAAGTTTGAATTCAATATATTTATGCATGAATTGTACACGTAAATGTGCATGTTTTATCGAAACAGATAAGTTTACACGACGGAAGTATGTCAACGAATATCAAGTTTACGTATCGGCCGCTAGATGTCTCTAATATAAACGAAATAAACATTGGATAGAACATCCCTACACACTTTGAGCATCTCACAACCCCCAAGACAATATGTCAACATATCCCCAAAATGTGTCATTACGTAATTTCAACATTATTGCATAACACAAAAACCACAACATAGATATAATTTTTCTTCTTCCAGATTCAGAATCAGCACCCCCAAATTGCCCAGAAAATCAATAAGATCTTAAAATCGCATAAACCTTTTAAAAAAATGTTGTCCAGTGTAATTGACCAAAGATGATGGTACATTGATGTCCATGTAACTAGTTTTACCATTATTTACAATGTATTTTCAATAATATTGTCATACAAATATTCGTTATGTATTAATCATAAAAGATGAATGTACGCCAATTGTTTCTCTTCCTGCCATATTGTACCATATGAGTAATGTCATATTTGTAACATTTACTAATATAAATATAAATTCTGTATATAATTCACAAAAAGAAATGTACAGGAATTGTTCGTGTTGCTAGTCATTATACCATTCACATTCAATTTCTTGTAGTAGTTATTTACACAAACGTTCAATCTTTGTATGATTAATTCATCCTCAAAGTACACCGTCTGCTGATTTAACTACCAGAACCAGCATTTACATTTCAATTTTATTGATACAATCAAGCATTCGTTTTATAAATAATTAATCAAAGACGAAGGTCCACGTATTAATTGTGTATATAGCATGTTCATTATTTAAAAACCAATTCTAGAAACATGGTCTAATAAAAATATTCCTGTTTTATAAAATATGTAAAGAAAACTCTACACGAATAGTTCGTGTTACCAGCAGTCCCCACCATCCACATTGCTATTCTTGCAAATTTGTCCTAAAGAACCTTCCTTCGACAAATTTAAAAAAATGATTTAGATACACTGTTTGTTCGTTGTACTACTATTCCCACCATTTATATTTTAATTCTAGCAACATGGTCAAATACAAATATTCGTTCAATATCTAACTAACAAAAAAGAAAGGTGTACTCATTGATTATGTAAAGAGCATTCTCACAATTCACATTCCAATCATAACATCATTGTCTGACATTGTCTTCTTGTATTTTGAAAATTCTTTATATGAAAGCTCGTTTTTACTACAATTTTTTAATTAAATTTCACAAAGGGAAAATTAAGCTTTAGTAAACTTATTATGGCATAAATATATATGGTGAATTGCCATTGAAATACTCCTGAAAACGTCATCATTATCATCATCATCATCATCATCTCTACATATTCGTTAGCTTGGCTAACACAATGCTTCCAACAGTCCTCCAGTTTTTACCATCAACACATAACGCTTTAAGTCTGTCACGAAATTGATCATCCAGATGTTATTGTATATTTTCAGGTCATTTAAGATGGCTCCAGCTAAGTTGTTTTTGGTTTTCCGACAGGTCTATCGTTGGTTTTACGAAAAAACTCAACCATTTTCCTGTAGTTGTTTCCGATTGAAATAGCATCAGGTGGCCTAACCATTTCAGTTGTCTTTTGTTGATGGTTAGACTCCAGGATTGTGTCTTTGTTCGATTATAGAGAGAATTGTTGTTAATGATTCTGGGTCATTTAATGTGTGTGACTTTACACAGTAGCCTGGGTTGGTATGAATCTATTTTTATTTTAAGTTTTTCGTCGTGGTCCAAATCTCACAGTTATAAAGCAGATTGCATTCAAAGTAGGATTTGAAAACCCTGTTACGGATTTGTTCAGTAAAAAGCTAAGTTTAAGAAAGTGTTTAAGAGCCTTGTAACAGTGCTGTTCCAATGATTTTCTGCGTTTTATATCTTTCTACGTATCGAGCACTCCTCCTAGGTATTTGCATCATTTTTTCCGTGACATCTCGTTGTTTCAGTTGACGTGGTATTGTTCAGTTTTGATTTGATTTACAGAGAGTCCACTTTCTAGTACCATCTCTGGAACGGTATGTTTCACCTGTCTTATTTTTTATGTCAGAGCGTCGAAAAGAAATGTCGGCAGCAAACTTTGGGTCAATTGAGATCGTACGAGTGTCTCTTTCCATAAGCCAGCCCAGGGTAGACCATAAAGCTAATCGATAATTTTGGGGTTGAATAAAACGTGGTAGTCGTTTTATGGCAAGAGACAGATATAGTATGAATAAAACAGTGGAAAGGCAATCTCCCTAGCAGATTCCGATCGATGTTTTGATGTGTTCACCGATGTTGTTTCCTACTTCAACATTTAGAGCAACATAGTTTGTTAGTAGGTTAATCGTGAAAAGTTCAAAGTTCATAAGGATATCTCGAAGAATTGTCATCAGTGTAGAGAAATTCATTATATCGAATGTTTGACATGAAGATAAGGAGGAGAAAACAAATCATATTTTTTCTGAAGTGATAACTTTTTCTATTAGTAATTGTATTGCAAAGACTTGTTCACTTGTGGATCGTTTATGCAGGCATGCTCCTCGACATGGAGGGGAAAACATCTCCAGTTGGTTGCAACAGAAATCAATACGTGCTTTTGTAAGAATTTTATAAATAATGGACAGCAAGATGCAGCCGGAGGTTTACTCATTCAATTTTTGCCAACGGATTTAATATACCATGATGGATATCCTTAGTGTGTCAAGAAGACGTTAAGACAAGATCTAGAAGAGCTCGGGCAACGTGGCGAGAAGTAAGTGGCATAGTATACGACATGAGAATGCCAATAAAACTGAAGACGAAGATCTATTCATCAGTGCTACAACCTGTATTATTATATGGTCCAGAAGTGGTACCTTTAAAAATGGCAGAGGAGAGAACGTCAGAAGCGACAGAGATGAGAATTCTAAGGTGGCTAGCCGGAATATTCTTGCACCAACACAGGATGAATTATGACATAAGAAGATTTTTGAAAGTAAGAAAAATAACAGAGAAAGCAAGAGAATCAAAACTAAGATGGCATGGACATGTAATGAGGAGAGAAAATGAAAATATTTTGAAGGTAGTATGGCAGCCACCAGTGACTGGAAGAAGGAGTCTCTCCACATTGCAGATCCCAACAATATGGAGAAAAGCCAAGATAGTAGTTATTCTAAAGCCAGGGAAAGATCCAATGTTTCCAAAAAGCTACAAACTAATACCACTGCTATGTATAACATTCAATCTGTTCGAGAGACTGATTCTCAAAAAGATAAACTTACTGATAGGGTAAAACCTCACCTGAGGATGGGTTCCAACTCAAACTTAAACTAGTTCTGCTTTTGTTGATCTGACAGCAGCATGTGATGCAATCCAAAATCGATTGATGATTAGGAAAGTTTACGACATGACAAAAGACCTGAAACTATACATGGTCATACAGAGTCTGCTAACAAATAGAAGGTTCTATGTGATCATGAATGCCAACAAAAGTCGGTGGTTTAGTCAAAAGAATGGACTCCCACAGGAAAGTGTCCTTGCTCCATCACTTTTTAATATATATACACCAATGATCAACCAAAAGAGGCCAACTGTGAATGTTTCATCTATGCAGATGATCTGTGCATAACAATGCAGCAGAAAAGCTTCGAGCAGATTGAACACCCTCTTGAGTCTGCACACCCTAGTAAAACCCAGATATGCAGCTTCCATCTCAAGAAGAAGAGCTTCCATCTCAAGAAGAAGAGCTTCCATCTCCAGAAGAAGAGCTTGCATCTCAAGAAGAAGAGCTTCCATCTCAAGAAGAAGAGCTTCCATCTCAAGAAGAAGAGCTTCCATCTCAAGAAGAAGAGCTTCCATCTCAAGAAGAAGAGCTTCCATCTCAAGAAGAAGAGCTTCCATCTCAAGAAGAAGAGCTTCCATCTCAAGAAGAAGAGCTTCCATCTCAAGAAGAAGAGCTTCCATCTCAAGAAGAAGCCTGCCAAACATCAACTTCGGGTACACTGGAATGCAAAACCTCTAGAGGTCCAGGACAACACCAAGATAGTCCGGATTTGGTCTGTCTTAGTGTTGTCGTCGATCGAACTTTGTCCTTTAAGAAGAATATCTCCAACGTCAAGGCAAAAGTGAACACCCGAAATAATCTCTTGGGGAAGTTGACCATCAATGGTTGAGGTTCTAAACCAAACACCATTCGGACCACAACACTAGCACTACATTTTTCCGCCGCAGAGCATACATGCTCTACATGGGCAGGATCTACCCATGCCAAGAAATTGGATGCAGCCCTCAATGACTCCTGTCATAAAATTACGAGGTGCATTAAATCAACCCCCGTGCCGTGCCTCTACGCCATTACTGGCATTGCTACATCCAACATTAGGAGGGAAATGATCAGCAAAGCTGAAAGAAGCAAAGTCCGGCACCCTCTTCGCCAGTAACAATCTTCCCGAAAGCGCCTGCGGTTTAGGACAAGATTTCTGGACGCCACTCAACCTCTAAACCACAAACCAAAAGAGGAGATGGGGCAAATATGGCTGGAACAGTGGAACAAGCAAGGAGAGGGTGGAAAGTAGTGAGAGGGACATTTTGCCTAATGAATAACTTGCCAGTGAACGTGGGGAGGATTGGATAGTATTATCTTTGTTGCAGACAAATGCTAAGGTATTAAGTTTCGTTTACAATTCTTTTCTAGCATGAGCATCTTGTTCACTTTTTGTGGGAGTGGTATCGTGTGCTAATTCTGTCATTCATTTGTTTAAATTGGGGGCGAAAAGAGTTTAATAATAATTCCTGTTTCTTGTTCTGACCTTTTGTGATGATTATAATTTCTATAGTCTCCTCGACAACATGTGTTACCTTTATTGGCAGGACTCAGGACGATATCTTGCAGCACCTCACACAATGAGATTTTGTCTGAAGGCTACCTTACGTCCTTGTACATTCAGTGTTAAAACCTTTAAAACTTTAGATTTAGTTTATATTAACATGTGACTTTTCTCATTAGAGTCTGCTGGCATCACCAAAGCACTCCGACCAATAATAATAAGTACAACAGACAGTATACACGAACAGGGGTGATCAAAATATTAACGAAAAAAAACCAGATTCAGTAAGGGGTACATGCCGTTAGTCTAGCCACACGTCCGAGGACAGTATTTTATATATATATATATATATATATATATATATATATTTATATCCAGATTGAAGACCACTTAAAAAAGCAACAAGTTTGAGACCTACACAAACATACCACCGATGACTATCATAGTCAATTTTGTCCAGTATCATTGAAAAGCATAAATTTTCCTCAAAGTACTCGAATAGGCAACAGGGACCGATGGTAAAACATTTCTAATATGAAATGATACAGCCCTTATAGTTCCTTTTGAGCCACCAATGAACAATCGTCAGTCGTACGCTATGTATTCTAAGTTCAGAACATCAAAAAATCCAGATATGTTATTGCGGTAACAGAGTTAAGCATCTCCTGTAGAATAATATCTGAGCAAATATTTTGATCTTTTACTATACTCAGTAACCATCACTTCTGGACCAACTAAATCCCATTGCTATAAACGTGATCCCAGAATTTCACTTTTCCTTTTTGTTAAATCTTAACCCCTTATTAGATTATTTAGGTCTTTTTGATCACTAAAATATGGCTTCAGGACAGTGTCTTTAGGAACATATTTACTTATGATTAATTCAACATTATCGGAATCAGAATTTAACAATTGAATACAGTCAATAGAAGAAGATTATTTTGGAAGTGGTTGATCAGAGCTATGGGATGCAGGATAAACAGCAGATGGTAAGTTAGGATACTGAATCTGTTTTTTTGCTTTTCTAAGCATGGCCTTTAATAGCAGTGATACAAATGTAGAAATCAGTGTGATAATTAATTAATTCTCTCTGTATATAGAACAATTATGTTATATGACTATCTTAAAAGAACTGTAATGTTTGTGATGAAAATACTACTGAAATAAAAAGTCATTATTCTTTCTCAATCTTTATTTCATTATACATACAATGAATATTTGTCTTAGGTAGTTACTAGAATTTGAATTAAAATGTGGGAGATGGTAGTTAAACGAAGTATTTGGGCACCGTAATCTTTGTAGGATCTCCAGTTCAAGAGGAGTGACTGTGAAATTTTAGCACTGACAAAAGAGAGAAATAGATGGAAGACCATGATCTCCAACGTCCTGAAAGGATAAGGAACTCAGAAGAAGAAGAAGAAGAAATCTTTGTTTGATTTGATATACAATTAATAATTGGCTGAGGCTTTCTTACAAAGATTGAAATAAAAATGATATGAATACTAGTTACACGAACAACCAAAGAATCTTTCATTTTTTTAAATTACACTTTCTAACACTTTAAAAAATTCTAGAATAAGTGATAGTTGTACTTTGAGAATAAGTGATAGTTGTACTTTTAGTCCGAGCTAGCTCGACGCAGTAAGTAAGTAAGTAAGTACTTTGAGAATTTGATGGTGGTGATCAAGAAAGATCCAAGACCCACCGTTTTTGCTAACATTTGATGTTTTATTCTTAAAGTAATATATGAAAAAGACATTTTAATTATGAAACTAATTAAAGATATTTCTTTATAAGTGTTGTCATTATTATAAAAATAAGAATTACCTCACTATTTATTTGTAAACCCAAGGGATACACCTATCCGATGATTTGCAGTGATGTAGTAAAAATTAATTAAAAAAGTGCCATTTTTATTAGTGTGCAATTTTTCCACACTTCAAACATGTTTTCCAGAGATTTCGTAAAATATTTTCATTGTTAAGGATTTTACGAATTTCAAACCTCCAAAAATGACATGACCATCCCTGTCCAAACTTTTAAAAGTGACCTCCCCGACGTTATATACTTTAGAAAGTAAAACAAATATAGATACGATCTACGTTTGAAAGAAGTAATGAAATTGCAAGAAAATATCTGATTAAACATGACAAAAAACTTAAATTTTTTTGCCATGAATTTAATCCTTTTAATTTGCGTGAAACAGGTAAAAGCCATGAAAAAAAAGTTTAATAGGATAATTCTAATTTACAAGGATAAATATTTTAAATGGCAATTCTTAAATAGCCGAAACTTGCAGCAATAAGTAATTTTAGGTAATTTTATGACATACCAAATGTTATCTTGGAGTCAATTATTGTAGTTCTCTTAAAATTCAATTATGATATAATACTGTAAATTATAATAAGAAAATACAATAAAGTGAAAAACGCAACACATAATGTATATATATATGTATATATATGTATATATATGTATATATATGTATATATATGTATATATATGTATATATGTATATATATGTATATATATGTATATATATGTATATATATGTATATATATGTATATATATGTATATATATGTATATATATGTATATATATGTATATATATATGTATATATATGTATATATATGTAAATATATGTATATATATGTATATATATGTATATATATGTATATATATGTATATATATGTATATATATGTATATATATGTACATATATATATATACATATATATATATGTCTTTTCATGATTCACTTTTGGCGCTAAAACTGAGATAACAACGATTATTAACAGTTATTTGCTCAGCATGATTTTCAGAGAACGTTTGACCAAAACAACTTAGCTACCTGTCTTGTACTACTTTTATAGATAACTTTTGAAGAGATATCTCGGTCTAATCGGTAATTACAAGTTCCGCATTTAACGTAGTACTCTCAAAGAAAGAAGGGTTTCACAGAGTTAAATTAACAGATGAGCTTTTAAGTAGCCGAAAGTTATAGCTTCACAATAAACAAAAATTTAAAAAAATTGGTTGCTGCCCATATTTGTCTGGTTTTTTATCTTAACAACGGTGCCCTTATCGTGATATTTATCATTTATGAAATTCAAAGTAACAGCGTCTTGGCTCATGACAGAATCTGTGACGTCAACAACGCAATGTCCTTTCATATCCATCCGTAATGTTGTAAAGGAATAATATCAGAGTGTGTAATATTTTTAACATTCAATCTCTGCAATTTTCGATAGTGAGGCTATAACTTTTAGCTGTTCAAAAGTTAGACACTCTGATAACATCTCTATATGAAAAGAAAATCTAACCCATACAGGTCGTATTGAAGGCAAAAGAAGCAGAGAAAGACAAAGATTAACATACTTAGGAACTCTCAAGTGCCATATTGCAAAATATATATCAGCAAGTGAGAAGAAAAAGGTAAAAGCTGGAGATCTGCTACATATGATGATAGATAGGAATCTGTGGAGAACCAGGATCACCAATGAATATAAGATCGAGAGAGAGAGAGAGAGAGAGAGAGAGAGAGAGAGAGAGAGAAACAGAGAGAGAGAGAGAGAGAGAGACAGAGAGAGAGAGAGAGAGAGAGAGAGAGAGAGAGAGAGAGAGAGAGAGAGAGA
>RDPX01000167.1:494100-509199 GCA_003991215.1 Morbakka virulenta | reverse complement strand
TACAGAAGAAGGATGCATAACATCTGGAAGGAGAGAGAATTACCAACATTAACAGAACAAAGGTTATGTGATCAGGCTAGGGCAATACGAAAAAATGAATGGTTCACCACAGTAGAGATGGAAGAAATCCGTAGAAGTTTGGAAGTGGATAGTGATAATGAAGAAGGGAATGATGGAAACAGGCAGTTGCCAGAAATAGAAGTGCAAGAACATGGACAAACGGAAGAGATATCAGTACAAATCAACAGAACCCACGAACAAAGAGAACAGGAAACGTGTGTGATTGAGAAGATAGTTGACATTACGAGAAGTGGCCAAGTGTGTGATACAAGAGGACTCAAGAAAGTAAACAGAAATGTTCTGTCAGAGTGGATAGGTAAAGTAAATAAGATCATCGGGAAAATAAGGACAGAAAACTTAACGGATACAAATAAGTTAATCGGTGCAGTTGCTATCTACATCTCGAAAAAACTTGGGTTGAAGACTGGTAATTCAAGAAGCAAAACAAAGGAAGAACCTTGGTGGAAAAGGAGGGTAAAAGGAACAATCCAAGAACTAAGAAATCGTGTGAATATTTTGCAAAGAAATAAAAGAGGAGAACTCACTAGAAAGGAAAGGTATAAAGAACTGGATAGGAAATATCAAATTAAGAAAAAAGGAGAAAATGTCGTTATTGAAGAGCTGAAGCAAAAACTTCAGGCGAAAGTTTGGTCTAGTATTTGGGGGAACGAGGTACAACACAATAAGGATGCAGAATGGTTGAAGGAATTAAAAGATGAATGTGGGGAAACAAGACAGGATGACATAATGATCGACTTTGTAATGGTATCAGCACAGGCAAAGAAGATACCAAACTGGAAAGGACCTGGACCTGATGGGGTCTAAGGATACTGGATAAAAAAGTTGACATCACTGCATGACAGGGTCGCCAAACAAATGAATGAGATGATAAATAGCAGGGTTCCTGTATCTCCCTGGATGACAATGGGCAGAACAGTCTTGTGCCAGAAAGACCCGCAGAAAGGAAATGTGGTTGATAACTATAGACCAATATCTTGCCTACCACTCATGTGGAAACTGATGACAGGAGTANTAATGGTATCAGCACAGGCAAAGAAGATACCAAACCGGAAAGGACCTGGACCTGATGGGGTCTAAGGATACTGGATAAAAAAGTTGACATCACTGCATGACAGGGTCGCCAAACAAATGAATGAGATGATAAATAGCAGGGTTCCTGTATCTCCCTGGATGACAATGGGCAGAACAGTCTTGTGCCAGAAAGACCCGCAGAAAGGAAATGTGGTTGATAACTATAGACCAATATCTTGCCTACCACTCATGTGGAAACTGATGACAGGAGTAATTGCTGATAGTGTATACAAGATGCTAGAAGAAAATGATGTTCTACCAAATGAACAGAAAGGATGCAGAAAAAAGAGCAGAGGAACGAAGGACCAACTTTTGATTGACAAGATGATCCTCACTGATTGCAAGAAACGACAAAAGCACCTCGCCATGGCATTGGTGGATTATAAAAAAGCCTATGACATGGTACCCCACTCCTGGGTAGTCGAATGTTTGAAAATGACACAAGTACCATAAAATGTAACAAGTTTTCTTCAGCAATCAATGAGGGATTGGAAAACGGAATTGACGTCATGTGGAGAGTTTCTCGGAACAGTCAACATTAAGAGAGGAATCTTTCAAGGAGACAGCCTTTCTCCACTTATTTTTGTAATTTGTATGATACCTTTGTCAAAAGTATTGCGCAAGGCTAAAGCAGGGTACAGGCTTGGAGACATGAAAATCAACCATCTTTTATTCATGGATGATTTAAAGATGTTTACTAAGAACAAGAATGAAATTGATAGTCTTGTGTCGACAGTGCAAGTGATAAGTCAGGATATTGGAATGCAGTTTGGGGTAAAGAAGTGTGGCGTTATTATCATGAAACGAGGGAAATTGGTCAAAAGTGAAGATATAACACTAACAAATGGAGAAAGTATTCGGGAGGTTAGTGATGAAGGATACAAATACCTTGGTATTTTAGAGCTTGACAAGATAAAGGAGAAGGAGATGAAAGAATTATTCCGAAAGGAATATTTGCGACGATTCAATCTGATTATGAAATCAAAATTGAACGGTAGGAACAAAATATTTGCAGCAAACACCTGGGCAGTGTCACTTATGAGATACGGAGCAGGCATACTTAGATGGACTAAGAATGAGCTTCAAGAGATCGACAGAAAAACAAGAAAAGTTATGACAATAAACAAGGAACTTCATCCAAGGAGTGACGTTGCAAGGATATACGTTTCAAGAAAGAGGGGTGGAAGAGGTTTGATGAGTTGTGAGAACTGTGTAAAGGGAGAAGAAAATAACCTGAGTTGGTACATAAAGAACAGCAAAGAGATTCTCTTGAGAAAAGTAGGGGAAGTCAGTATAGTTAATACCGAGAAAGCAATGGAACCAAATGATTACAAAAAGTTTAAGAGCCAGGAAATGGAAGAGGAATGGAAACAGAAGGTGATGCATGGACAGTTTTTGAGGGACAAGGAAGGAGTGAATTGGGATAAATCATGGCAATGGCTCGCAAAGGGAGATTTGAAGGGATGTACCGAAGCACTGATATCCAGTGCTCAAGAACAAGCTTTAAGAACGAATTACACAAAGTTCCATATTGATAAGAATGCTGATTCCCCACTGTGCAGAATGTGCAGAGAAAAAGGAGAAACTATTAGTCATCTGGTTAGTGAATGCGGAAAATTAGCTCAAAGAGAGTACAAGAAAAGACATGACAATGTGGCACGATATATTCATTGGCAACTTTGCAACAAAGGAGGCTTGGAAAGAGCTGAGAAATGGTATGAACAGCAACCCGAAGCAGTAATTGAAAATGAGAATTTCAAGCTCCTATGGGATTTCACCATTCAGTGTGATAGATTTATTGAAGCAAGGCGGCCAGATATTGTGTTGGTAGATAAGAGGAACAAAGAAGTAAAAATAATAGATATTGCTGTGCCAGGAGATTCAAGAGTAGCAGAAAAAGAACTTGAAAAGATTGAAAAGTACCAAATGTTGAGAGAAGAAATAGGTTATGTATGGCAAATGAATAAAGTTACGGTGATACCCGTAGTAATTGTAGCATTAAGAGTCATTTCAAACAAGTTTGAAAGATACATGGAGAAAATGGGTGTGAAGATTGAGATGGCAATTATTCAGAAAACGGCACTGCTTGAAACAGCGAGGATACTGCGAAAAGTCTTGTCCTTTTAGAGAAACAGGAAAAGGAACTTTGAGACCCCTGGTGACTTGTTGTTACCCGCTCTCAAAGATAAAAGAACAAAAGAACTTTCCAGACAAACATGTCTGAGATTTCCATTATAAAAATAAAATGACCTTTGGCAAACATAACAACATGGCTTTTTGTGGCTATTCATTGTTGTTTTTGTCACTAAACATGGCAATAACAAATATCCAGTCTGAATTCAATGCTGCAATACCAGACTTAGTACCTGTACTAGGCTATCTTTCCATGTATTGTTAGCTATCAGGCTAGGCGTGGGGAGTGCTGTAGTCATAAGTTGTCGTCATACAACAACAACTGCTTGAGCAATGTGCCTTTCCTCACTGGTTGTGGGGTGGCACTTGCAAGGTTGTAGTGATTTTTCCATTTTTATTTGGTTTTCTATTTATCTCACTCTTGTGGCTGCAGGACGTGTACCTGCATTCAACTTTCCTGGCTTGTTACCAGGTGCTGAATGTGGGTTTTTCAACCATCCACCACTAGATGGTGCGTAACCACTCAATAATAATGGAAACTTTTTATTTTTTCATCTGAACACATACAATTACAAACCTCACTAATCAAGGTAGTTTGCATTGACTTGCCTATTTAACAAAATCAAAATTTTAATATTTTACTAACAAAATCAATAAAACGACAATAGTTCAGTGTTGGTCCATGGTTTATTTCTACGACAGAATATATAGTATGTGGTGCGAATGATTATGTTGGAAAGTTTGGTTGAAAGAAAGCGCTCGTGTTTGTTGTCGATGTTCAAAGCGTTGCAAATTTTACTGAAAGTAATACAAGATTATAATAATAATAATAATAATAATAATAACAATAAAGGAGTACGAACTGATAGACAATAATATGGTATGGTACAAAGAGCGATCAGAACGAGGGACGGTGTTGGAAAACAAGCAAGGAAAACTTTTTTGGGATTTTGAATTCAATTTGCGAAAAAGCACAACGGCAAGAAGACCCGACTTGATATTAGAAGACAAAGAAAAAATATTTTCTGGATTTGCGATATGGATTATCCACAGCGAAAAAATATCACAACAAAACGATTGAAAAAACAGACAAGGTACAGGCAACTGGTCTTCGAAATAAGAGAGAGACGTCCAGGATACAATGTTATGGTTGTGCCCTTGATAATTGGCGCACTCGGTGGTGGAATGTGTTAAATCACAAAAGACATGGGAATGATTTTCGCGAGTAGTGATACGATACAAAAGACTATCTGCAAAATTCAGAAGACAATCCTTATGGACAGTGAGACCACAGTCAGAAAAGTATTATCTGGCCGCATTCAAGACACAGATGAATGACTTTTTTATATAGCAATTTCTTTTGTGTGTGCAATAGCGACTGTTCATAATGCGAAACTTGTATTCAATTGTAGCTAGCAAATTTTGGTAGTTATATTTTAGGCCTATTTTCTTGTAGTAGCTTTCAAAAGAGATAATAATAATAATTTCCTTTGGGATACATTACAACATCGCATTTTTTTTACCTATTTATAGATTTTTTTGGCACCAAAGAAGGCAATAACATTTGTCCATTATGTATTCATTGCTGCAATACTAGACGTAGTACTAATACTAAGAAATCTTTCTATGTATTGTCAGTTGTTAGCCTAGGAATGGCAAATGCTGCAGTCATACATTGTTGTGATACAACAACCACTGCTTGAGCAATGTGGCTTTCCCTTATTTGTTGTGGAGCGCCACTTCTATATTTGAAGTGATATTACGCTTGAATTTTAGTTAGATATTTGCTTTTACTCTTACGACTACAATACATATATCTGTATTCACCTTTCCTGGCTTCTTGCTAGGTGCTGAATGTGGGTTTCTTATCCATCTATCTCCAATTGGTGTTTACCCACTCGATAATAATGATTTTATACACCCACTTGATGAGCATGTCTTTTTGCTTCCCATCTCTTTTATCATATTGCAGACCCTGGTTGGCTCATGGTAGACTTCAATTTCTTCACACTTTTCATCTAGCAATGCTTCCTTAGCTTCATTACATTTAATTGTTATTTCTTTGTTGTGTCTTTCATATTCATCTTTATTGCCTTTGCTTGTTCTTCTTTTTTCCATCATATCTAAGATTTTTTTTGTCATCCATTTCTTCTTTGCTTTTTGTTGCTTCTCTGGAATCACTTCATTGGCTGATTCTGTAACAGATTCCTTGAGTTTCAGCCATTTTTCTTCTATATCCTGGGTGCTTTGTAATAGTTTTAGTCTTTACTGTAACTCGATATTGTTCTCTTACCTCATGATTTGTCTTTAAAACTTCAAGCTCTAGTTTGATATTTCTTGGGGCTTTCTTTACCTTCTTCAATTTGATTCTCACGTTTGCAACTACAGGGTTATGGTCATTGCAGCAGTCAGCTCCCGAGAGTGATTTAGCAATCAAAATAGTTTAAACCACTATAATACTATTTACATATACATAATAAAAGACGTAGTCCACCATGTCATATATCTTTCTTGTGATCTTTCTTGCACGACTGTCTAACTATTCGAGTTTTGACAATTGTGTGTTAGTCCTTTTAAATATCATAAGCCTGTTCAATACTACTCCTGTTGAAATGATTATGGTACATATTTTGAAACCATGTAACGAGTGAGTGCTAGTTGTAGCCATAGTTCTGATGTAGTGTACAAATATTGTTCATTTTTTTTATTCCATTGCGTCGATGGATTTACTCGAAACATAAAAAACTGTGTCATCAGTCTATTTAAAAATTTGAATGTTGACATATCACTCGTGGATACGAAGAGTTACATTTTTGTAGTTAGACAATGTTAAGAATTATTCTTGGATTACAGTCTTTTCAATGTAGCTTGTAAACTATGTTGTTTATCTTTTCAAGTAGAACTTGATCCTTTGGCTTTGAGAGTACTGTCCTAGTGCTGGATGTTGTGAAAAATGAGGACTTGATATGATACTGTCGAAGAGTCTCCTTCACAGCTTACTGATATCTTTGCCATAGGTTAGACATATTGGCTTTACAAATTCTTTCCTTTTTTATGATTAAATCTGGTAGCTTTGCCTAATATTCTCTGGACATCTCTGGTATGGTATACATTTGATAAAAGGAACTTTTGAAGCTGGCTTTCTCCTTTCTGAGATTGAATTGGCTTGAAATGGTGCTTTTCCCCCTTTCAAACAGAGTGGTGATAACACTATGACAAGCTGAACTACAGGGTCTGATCCATTATTAAGGTGCTGGTTTGTGTGAGCTGGTTTCCTGTAGATAGCAAAAGAAATGGTTCAGTGTACATCAAAAAAGAGCAATTATCTTTCTTCTTCTTTTTTCATGGTGAACACAAAGTTTGAATAAAGACTGTTGATGATTTTTCAATTACAGCTTTCAGATTCAGAAGACCCTCATTCGCTTTTTTATTAAATACTCTTTTGAAAATAATGTAACTTAGTGAAAGACGATTTAGAATTGTAGAGCAATTGAAATAAGTTCGCACCGATCTTGATTAAAGATAGTGCCTGTGCTTATCATGACTACCTGAATAATAGACCCTGGTTCTCAGCCAGATCATGTTAGAAAACAAATCTTATACTTGAGTGTGCAGTGCTTTCTCGCAAAAAGAACAGGGTCTTCCGCAATCAGGCATACAGGAGTGGGCTTCCTACAGAACGACGATTTCCCTTTCAAAGTCAGATCAATTGATCCAAACATATATGGAGGGCAAAAAATTGTAACAGTATAATAATAATAATGATATAGACTGAGGTGATTTGAAATTACAGAAGAGTTAATTGATAGGCGCTCGATTACGAGTTTACTTGTGGTATTCTCTTAACTGAAAATGACCGACTGCGGCTATACTAATATTTTTTATTACTTACGTTGTTTAAATACCTGAAAGAAAATAATTAATTGGTAGCAATAAACAAGCAATGGTACACAATTTAAAAAAAACAATCTTTCGCGTACAGCGACAGAGAACCGTGACGAAACCTTTTTGCGTGGCTAAGGAAAAGCAGGTTCGATTTGCGATGTGACGTGAATCTTCTTAGAGGCACGTGAAAGAAAAAAATATTTCTTTACTAATTTTTCTTAAGGTATACTTAAAAAAGCTTTTATATAGGAAAAAATAATACCACGATATTTGTTTGGCTATTAGGATTAATGGGAAAAACACATTTACTTCTTTGATTTCTGTGACAACTTCTTGTATACAATTCCTTGGTTCTGTCGGGAAATCTTTGAAATAGAATTATTAAAAATATCTTGTGTACAATATTAAGAAGTGCGCTACACATTTTTTAATTTGTCTTTAAATAACAAAATATGCAAAAATACACTAATTCTGTATGCTTCAGATATCGAAACGAATCTTTTTCCTGAGATCCAACTGAGAACAAACGTCAATACGAATATACTTTTATCTTGGTCTTCCTATGAGTAAAGCTATCGAAGGGTACTACTTACCTTATGTTACAGACAGATTTTTTTTTTATTTGAATAGTAATATATTGATGTAAAAATACTTCACTCTTAGTAGTGCTGGCGCTTCTCCAGGCATACTGGTGTATTTGCAGAATATGGTATTGGATGCTAACGCGTTAAAATATGTTTTCCCTGAACTGGATTCGAACCAGCTGCTAAGGCTAATATGACCACATCGTTACTACTTGAGCTGCTGATTAGCTGAGTTACAAAAGTTCTGTTCAGACATATTTATCACTTTTTCTCAATTCTAAATCCTCATATATATATTATATTATTTCAAAACAGTTTTTGATTAAAAGAGGCAGGATTTATCTACGAAAGTTCAAATCATGCAACCAGGAATTGATTAAGCCATTTAACTGTATGTGACTGACGCACCAGGAAAAGAGTGAGATTGAGAGTAATGTGATAAATGTAGAAGAGATCTTAGAACTACTTCAATGAAAGACATGGGCAAATGTTACCAGAATAACATGCGATATAATTAAAGATAAATTTCATTTTTATATGAATATATTGCTTAGTTCAGATGCCTGTGAAAACGTGACAGAGGTATACCCTGCATGAGCTTGTCAAAAGATGTCATTTATTTGGCCTAATAAGTGCTGGTACAGTCCATGCCAAGACATGTTTGCAGAATTTACTTTTGGCAAAGATAGGTTGGATTGAAAAGCTGATTGCCTCAGACAATGCAGAGACGTTTAAGTTTGCATCCATGTTTCTCCAAAGTCTGACAAAGCATAACAGGTTTCAATATTTTTCTTCAGGAATGCTGAAGTCAATAAAGATTTCACTTGGAACGTAACTCTTGTTGACGTATTTTGTACGCGATTAATGGATGATATCAATTGCTCTTCACGAAAGACAAGGGTAAGGTTATGAACAGAGCCAACGTTTAAAAGCAGACATAGGGAAGAACAAATATTATGGCCAGAACAATACAGTGTTTGTCCCCTTACTAGGGTTAGATAAGGGCTTTATAGTGACAAGATTCGAACACTATACACTATAGAAAGTGGAGGAGACATTTTTTGTACCACTGACAAACTGCTGCCTTAGACTGACAATTGAGAACAAGGGGATTGCTTAAAATTTGGTCCTAAGACTAAGACATCAAGGAAAGGCAGTGTATTGCTGGGTTTTCAATTATTCTCATAAGAAATATTGAGTTTATAATAATCTTTCATCAGTATTGATTGTAAAATATGTAAGCTTCATTTATATGCACTACTTATGAACTACAGTAAAGTAAATAAAACTCTTAATTTGGTCTTTTTTTTATTTTAATTTTATTATATAATTGTCTCATTTCCTGTGAATAACGTCTTTTTTACCATTTGACATTAAATGGTTTTCATCTATATTCACAGCACCTGCGTTCTGCCAATGTCTTCATGGCTTTTTTTGGGTTGTCATCATCATTTTATCCCTCTGAAACATTGTTTTGGGTGTACCTTGCTTTGTTTATCCACTGAAACTAATTATAAGGAGCAAATAAAGCTGAAACAAAGCTGACACAACTTGTTCAACAGTGTCTGCACAACTGTCAAAGTATTTAAAACATTACTAATTAACTGGCGCCATATATATATATATATATATATATATGTATATATATGTATATATATATGTATATATATATATAAAAATAAATAAATATATATATATATATATATAAATATATATGCGTATGATCAACAACAAAAATGCTAAATATCTAAGACATTGTCATTGAGCCACAAACGGAAGTCCTCATCAACAGTTTTGATATCACCTCGAATACCTATCAGTTGGCAAATCAATACGTGTTTGTGGGATTGAATTTCACCACAATGACAAAATGGATTGTCCCTTAGACCAATTCTATGCATGAAATCGGCATATCGTCCATATCCAGATCGTAATCGATTTAAGAGTACCCATTGAATGGCGNTATATAAATATATATGCGTATGATCAACAACAAAAATGCTAAATATCTAAGACATTGTCATTGAGCCACAAACGGAAGTCCTCATCAACAGTTTTGATATCACCTCGAATACCTATCAGTTGGCAAATCAATACGTGTTTGTGGGATTGAATTTCACCACAACGACAAAATGGATTGTCCCTTAGACCAATTCTATGCATGAAATCGGCATATCGTCCATATCCAGATCGTAATCGATTTAAGAGTACCCATTGAATGGCGTCATGAAGAGCCTGTAGTTGATGATACTTGGTCCCTTGGACAATTTTATTTGTATTAACTGTTTTAAACTATTTTTTCAAGAGAAAATGCCATCACTTGGTATAAAATACTGCAATAACAAAATCTTGCAACTATTAAATGGCTCATCTAGAGACAGATTAGGCTTCCCTGATTTTACCTTTTCCCTCTTGAAAACTGGTCCAAAGAGCAGAGCTATTGTTATTGCTGTATCTATCTCATCCAAGAAAGATAAAAAGTCCAATCAGTACTATTTACAATCAACATTGATATGGTAAAAACACTCTTCGCAATCATGCTTTCCTTTATTTTGTATTTAGACATTGGTAATGATAGATAAGCAGTGAATTAGATTGATACAATTGTAGCTTAAAATACTTTTAATACTTTTAACTTAGTAACAGATACGTTTTCTATATATTTCAAATGAAATGTAAGACCAATTCATCCCACTAGTAAAAAAAGCCAACTGACTATAATAAGCACAAATATCATATAATTCTAACTAAAGTCATCTTACAGAATGATAAAGTCAATAATGAAAATAGGAAAACGTCTAGATGTAAAGAAATTTGGGACGGTATGAGAATAAAAACAAACCCATTATAGTCTTAGTTTATTGGACATGAGAATAGATATCCCTTGCTCTGTATTTCAAATTGGAATAGCACAAGTCATTATCTTAATGTCAGAAAAGAATCTGAGACAAATCTTGTTTTGTTACAATAATATATCTTATTGATCAACCAAGATAATTATAGTAAGTATATAATAATCTTGGTTGATTAACATAGCTGGGGGGCAACAGTGATTGATATTTCAGCTGTCTTATGCTGTTATTTTATGAAAATATGCAGAGAATTATGAATTGTAGTTGAACAAGTAGTTTCAAGACTACATATACAGACAGCAGGTTTAAACCGGATAGTACGTCATACAAAACTTCAAGATATATAAACCGTTGTGGCACTATTTGTTTCAAATATATTCAGCAATCAACTAGGATTCGAGTACCTGTTACTTACTCTTAATGACTCTCTTACAATATTTGTCACTGATTACCAATACCATCTGCACCATTTTGAAATTCTTCAGTACTACCACCAGTGATATAATTTTATTTCTTTTAGACATCCATAATGCAACTTTTACCGTTGCACTATTTTCTCCATGGAGGTGCAGTGATTTTGAATATCATTGAAATTATTCTGATTTCAATCATCAGTTATAAGAGCAGAAAGTGTTCAACTGGACATATTACTTTATTGGCAATTTCCATTTCAGACCTTTTTGTTGGCGTCAATGGAATGGCTTTGGATATTATAAAACCGTTCAGTCTTAAAGGTAATGAGCAATTACCGATGCTGGCAGAAATGCTGTTCGACTTTTGTGTCATGTGCTCTGTTCAGTCTACAGTTCTCTTGGCAATTGAGCGATATTGTGCTGTTGTGAAGCCCCATCGTTTCAAGCGCTGGTCAGAGAAAAAAACATTTCGGGCTGCAATAGGAGTATCATGGATGTTTGCTTTTGCAAGTACCGGGATTGTACATTGGATACAATATTCTGTAGGGCCTAAATTTTGCAAAATCATAATTGCAATTGAAGTCTATAGTGCATCTATTCTTGTTCTCTTTGTTTATTTCTCCATATCGTACACTCAGGCTCTCAACAAGCTCCGAAAGGAAAGAAAAAAAAATTCTCCTGAAAGAAAGATAAATATTACAAAAAGACTGAAAAATAACAAGGTTTCATCTGACAATAATTGTTGTAAGCTTGAGGAAGATCGAACACAGTGCCAAAGTAGAATCAGTCAACATTTGTCTTTAATAAACGTTACTGATGCAGTTTCAACTAATTCACTCTTGGATCACAACCAAGTGACCAAAGTAACTCTGGCAATCGAGAAAGAACAATCCTTTGAAAGAAAAAAGGTGACATTTACAAAAACATTCAGCAGTTTTATGGATGAAGACTCCTTGAATGTTCACAAAAAGGATTTTGTACCACATTTTGAAAGAAACGATAACGCCAAGATTTATGTGAAGGGAGTGAAGAGCAATCAAAATAAGAGGATTGAAAAGAAATCGAGTTCAAAGAAATTGATGTATAACAGGGATGATATTGCGATGTTTTTGTATGGGTTGTGCATAACTATGGCTTTCATATTATGTTTCGTGCCATCAGCATCGTTGTATGCTTGGGTTGAAGACAGCGGTTCGGTTCATGAAGGTCCAGAGTACGAGCTAGCTGTTCTGAATTCTTTACTTAACCCTTGTTTATATATGTTATCATTAGCATGCTTGGGAAAATGTTATTGTTACAAGAGAAAAGGAAAGTGATAAAAACAGTTTTACAAATGTTTCTTCATTTTTCAAGGATTTTAGAGTGGTACCGAGCAGATCTTACAGAATATACTCAGGGGAGTTAAGGAAAGGTACTTTGGAAGTTTAAAAAATATTAGGATTAAACTTTGTCCTTCCCAAGGTCTATATGGTGGAAATGTTCTAGACTATTAGATATTTAAATGAAAATTTAGAATAATTAATACATGTAACTTGCAGCTCTTGATTTCGCTAGAAGGATTGCTTTTCAAACAAAATGAGCTTAACGTCAGTATTTCTGGTGATTTTCCATCCAACATCTTGTTTCCTCAGAAAACACTATTCGAGTTAGAGTACAGACTAAAAACTGATACTGAAGGAATATTGTCTGAATGATTGTATGGTTAATTATACTTACATATTAGAAAACTGGTGAAATTTTTCTGGGTTTATTTCTCTTTGTACATACTTTCGTTTTCTTTTCTTTTTCTGCTGACATTTCCCTTGTTAGGGGTCGTCATAGCAAAGGTGGCTTCTCCACCGTATGCGATCCTGTGCGTCCTCCCTCGTGAGCCCTTTCTTTGACATTTCTTTGTACATACGTAAGGCAAAAATATTAGCCTGTTAATGATAATTTAAGTGTAAATTAAAACCACAAAGGATATCATAATCTCTTTACTTCTTATAAAGGTTAAGGTCGTGAAAAAACCATTGAAGTTTTTATTGCCTTTAAGATGAATAAATTAAGATGTAATTGGACACAGGTTGTTATTTGAAAATCTGAAGACCATCCTTACAACTGATCAACAAAAGCGGCCATCTAAAATTAGCGAACAGACGCAAAATCACTATTATCTACAGCTTTTAATATTAATTAAATCCTAACTTTCATGTCATGAATTTGTCATATTATGATTTGACCATTTAAAGATATTTTTATTTTGCATATTTAGGTAACCAGGCATGCATTTCATTTCATAGTTGAAAAATCAAGTAAGTATAAATTTTCCAATTTCACACCTCAATGGTTTAAGATGTGGTGGAAGGTGTCATAGTGGAACAATACAATATCGTAGATGTAAGAGCTTTATCATGTCATGAATTGTAAGCTTTTTCTGAGCTACGTTTCGAGAGATACTTCTTCCATCGTCAGGCTACTGAAATGATTAGATATAGCTATTTTATACTTTGGTAGTGCGAACGTGAGTGTAGACAGGGCTGGAGTTGTTTCGGGAAGTGGCGCGATACCTATGTTGTGCTTTTTGTGTTTCATTTCAGTAGCCTGACGATGGGAGAAGTATCTCTCGAAACGTAGCTCAGAAAAAGCTTACGACTCATGACATGATAAAGCTCTTACATCTATGGCTTCCTCTGAGTCCATAAAGTTCAGAATTTTCAAGAATACAATGTCGCCTTCTGCTTTATCGTCCAAAAAAAGTAAAGCATATAACATCACGTTAATTTTTTTTAAGGTAACCAAAAATATATATCAAATTCAAGAGCTGCTTTTTAGGTCACCGTATCTTGAACGTGGTTTACTAATAGTGATTAGTGACATTCATAGGCTTCATGTTATTATATAAGTGCTGAAACAATGTCAGTTGTGCTATTTAGCAACCCCAAAAACCTCCTCTTTTGAATCTTACAGAAAGTACACAACAACTAAGGGAAAAGTGTCATCATAATTTTGGACACAAGATTAATTTTTTCCTAACTCTTGACAAAATATGGAAAAGTTTTTTAATAAAATTTAAATTTGATGAAGATTGGATCAATTTGATTAATAGACATTTCAGATTTCATAAGGATATTTTTTTAGAAGTTTTAGGCTAAGTGAAAAACTTTAATGTTTTCTTGTGCTAGAAGTTACTCTTTCAAGTTCAATTCTTTCTGGGTATGTAAAAATAACCAGGCTGCCCTTACTACTTAAAATTTTATTCCGAGCTATACCGAGAGAAAACTGAAACTGCTGATTTATTGACTTGAGTTGGAGTTTACATGCAAGATTCACTACAAGTTGAAGTTTGAGTTTTAATATAACCTCTGATTCTTCCTATACATTCGTCATTGCTATAAATAAGGACACTCAGTAAAAATAATCTTTGGAACAAATTGAAGTACCTCTACATGTGGGCTCTTTTAAAACAATTCGAAAGCAGGATGAATTGAGTGCAAAGATTAACCTTCGAAAATAGCATTCGGGTTGCCTTTCGTATAAGGGAGCTTGAGCGGATGACTGAAAATGGTCGATAAAAGAAAAAAACCCAACATGAAAGTTTAAATTAGCTAAAGAGGAAACTATATAGGGAACAGGATATTGCATGGTATGAAGTAAATCGAAGCAAAGGTATAACGACAGTATAGATAATGTATTAAGTAATTAAAGCTCTGAATTAATATGTATCCTTTGAAGAGATGTTTAATATATCTCTTGCAGTTTTCATGCAATTGTAGGACATCAGAGAGAAATATACAGGTCTATACACCAGCTGCAAACTCCTTTAAATGCTGAAAGTTGAAACACTAATTTCGTATCAGAACAATTTTTTTTCATTTGACCATTAAATTTTTTAAACAAATTGTTGCTCTTTGAGGCTCAGATTAGGATACATCTTATTGTTAGGATGATAAAGCAAAAAAACTTTTAAAAAAATTAAAAAACCCAACTTAAACAAAAAACTTTTAAAAAAACTTAGAAAAAACTTAAAAAAAAACAACTTAAACAAAAAACTTTTAAAAAAACTTAAAAAAAACTTAAAAAAAAAACTAAAAAAAAACTTAA
>RDPX01000167.1:452934-469153 GCA_003991215.1 Morbakka virulenta | reverse complement strand
TGAAGCCTATTCTCACATACAACATGTCTACATGGGGGCTAACAAAAGCAGAAACAAGAAAATTAGATACAACACACAGAAAACAATTGAGAGAAATATGGAATGATCGTTTTAAAAGAAACAAAGAAGTATATCACGATAGTGGAGAAACTGCAATGCATACAGAAATGATGAAAATGAGATGGCGAGCATTCGGACACATGTTGAGATTACCAACCACAACTCCATGTCAAATGGCCATGAACTACTATTTCGAAATTCCACATGCTGCTAAGCAGTTCTCCGGCAGGAAAAGGATGACACTTCCTGTAAAAATCGACGAAGACATCTCCACACAAACCAAAAATAATATATCTCTCCCTGGAAATGTTAATGGATTCAAGAACATAGCAGATCTAGAAACTCTCCGTGAAGTGGCTCAAGATAAAGAAATGTGGAAAAGATTATCCAAAACGTTATGTGTTGACGTACAAGGTGATGGATGTAACCTTAATCCAAAGCCGTAAAAGTACTACAGAAGAAGAATTAGGTGGTATGTCATTAACAATATCATTGATACCATTATCAACTTTATCATGTTCCTCATTGTTTCTTTGGTCATTATTATTGACTGTACCAGCTAATTGTCCCTGGGGATTGTTGTTTACGTTTGAATCTGTGTTTGTTTCCAAAATATATCCGCGCTGTATAACAAGTAGCTTGGTGACGTAGATTTTTTTCTGTAAAATTTAATTCAGGATGAATTTCGCCCCACAATAGTTTCATGCGTTTCATGTATCATTTGCCTGAAATTTCTCTAGCTTTATTATAACAGTCAAAAACATCCTTATTCAGCGAATAAGTCCACTGAAATTGTTTGGTATAATTTCTGTTTCTGCGATAACTTACTGATGTAGCCATAGTTGTTGAAGGAAAACTTTCATAAATATGTAATAAAAACAGCTTGTAACTCAAGTGCTTGTAGCCGACTGCTCCACGTACCGGAGATGCAGCAGATGTATATTTGAATGCCAGAGATAAATTTCGTATCACCACATTTTATGCAATTGTTGACAAACTTGAAACTGAGATGAAGAAAAGAGGAGAGATATATAGAGAAATTGCAGAGATATTTTCTTTTCTTAGTGATATACATCATCATTATCATCACCATCATCATGTTCGATTTAACGTCCATTTTACACGCTAGTATGTGTTGAACAAATTCTTAAAACCGATTTCCAAGTTATCCTATCCTTCACCAGGTCTCTGCTGACACCTTTTGTTTGAGATCCATCCTTATCACTTCCTCCCATATTTTCTTCGGTCTTTCTCGGCCAGTGGTTCCTGTCACCTTGATTGATCTGCAACTACTTGCCCAAGCATTCTTGTCCATTCTCTCCACATGACCAAACCAACGAAGCCTTCTATTCTGCATACAGCTGCCAATACTGTCCAGGTTCAATCTCCTTCTGAGTTCATTAGAACTGAGCCTGTCCTTTGGACTTACGTTGTACATCCATCTTATCATTCTCATGTCATTTCGCTCTATGCAGATAACATCTTCAGCTTTCACTGGCCACGTTTCACTGCCATACATCAATGTGCTACGTACACATGCCTGGTAGAATCTATCTTTGGTAGGTAATGGCAGAACTCTGCTGGTTAACAATGGCATCAGCTCCCTGAACTTACTCCATCCATTGTTAACCCTTGCTGTTACACTTGCACCAGCTCCTCCCACAGCTCCAAGGGTGTCCAAGGTAGCAAAACGTCTGGACAACTTCAATTTCGTCACCCTTCAAATGCACTTTCCATAGGTCTAAGTCACAAGTTGTCTCTCTTTCTGTACACCTCTTGCAGCTAAAATTGTTACTTTCTGTCAGTTTGCCCTTTATTCCACTGCACCGTTTATGTACCCAGTGCTTGCAAGTACCACAATAGATTGAGCTGCTCCCAACTCCCTTCTCACCGACTGAGCAGGGAAACTTTCCCTTCTCCAATGGCTTTCCTAAATTGCGACCACTGACCATCACTTTTGTCTTGCCCATGTTCACTCTCAAACCTTTACCTTCCAAACCCTTCTTCCAAGTCTCTAACTTAGCAAGTAGACCATCCAATGTCTCACAGGAGAGAACCAGGTCATCTGCATATAGCAATTCCTCTGGGCAACCCTTTCGAAACTCTCTTGACAGTGCTTCCAAAACACAAATAAAAAGCAGTGGACTTATTACAGATCCCTGATGAACCCCAACACCCACACCAAAACTCTCAGTATAGGAACTGTTGACCCTTACCCGACTTTTAGCATTTCTGTACATTGCCTGAACAACCTTAATCAGCCATTCACTTACTCCTAGTTTCCGTAAAGCCCACCAAACAACTTCTCTTGGCACTCTGTCAAAGGCTTTTTCCAAATCCACAAAGGCAAAGTACAGCTTCTTGTTTTTCCCAAGGTACTTCTCTTGCATTTGTCTAAGGATAAAAATGGCATCAATAGTTCCTCGTCCAGGCATAAAACCAAATTGCATGTCATCAATGTTTATTTCAATTCTAATTTGTTTTTCCATAACTCTTTCAACAACTTTCAGGACTTGGTCCATTAACTTTAATCCTCTGTAATTATCTCTTTCTAGAGCTTCTCCTTTTCCTTTGTAACAATTGATAATTGTACTTATTTCCCAGTCCTCAGGAATGACACCATCTCTTATGATCTGATTTGTTAGATCAGTGATCATCTCTATACTTCTTTCACCTGCAGCTTTGACCATCTCTGCCACAATTCCTGAAGGACCAGCTGCTTTGCCTTTCTTCATTTTCTTTACAGCTTCCCTCACCATTTCTTTCTCAATGAAAATGGCTGGTCCAGATACTGTTTCTACCTCTCCAAGATTTTCTCTATCCCAAGAAAACTCTGTGTTCAACAATCTCTCATAATAGCACTTCCAGGCATTCTTCTTTTCAAGTTCACTTGTTGCAAGTTCTCCATCATCATTCCTGATACACTTTTCTCCAATGATATCCTGATTAGTCTTGATCATCTGCTTAGCTATCTTGAATACTTCATTCTTCTGGTCATCTCTACACATTATGTCTGGAAACCTTCTTTTCTCGGCATCCATCTTTGCTTTGTAGATTGCTTGCCTAGCTACTCTCTTGGCCTCCAGATACCTTTCTTTGTTAACTAACCCCTTTTTCCATTGACTCCACAGCCTTCTCTTCTCTTTCACATAATTTTCAACAGAAGTATTCCACCACCATGTCACTCTATGACGTGGAGGCCCTTTTGTCCAGCCACAGACTTGGTCTGTGGCTTTTAAAAGTGTATCCTTGATCTTCTCCCATTGCTCTTCTACACTTCGTAGGTCTTTTCCTGGACTGGCTCCCACAATTCCATTCACTTGATCTTCAAAGGCCTGCTTTACTTGTCCATCATTTAGTCTCCACACCTTTCTCCTTGGGATATACTTTCTTTTCACTTTATGTACTTTCTTAATCCTGAAGTCACAAATTACTGGCTTATGCTGGGTCACAAATTCTTCACCGGGTATCACTTTTACATCTTGCAAATACTTCCTGTCTTTTGTCTTTACCAAAATGTAGTCCACTTGAGTCATAGCTGTCCCAGACTCATAGGTTACCAGATGGCTATCCCTTTTCTTAAAAATAGTATTCGCCACCAACATATCCATGGCAAGTCCAAACTCTAGAATTCTTTCACCCTCCTTATTTCGGTCACCATATCCATTTCCTCCATGGACTCCCTCAAACCCAGATGCTGTTCTTCCAACATGGCCATTTAGATCACCTGCAATAGCAACAACTTTTTACTCTGCCGGTATACCAGTGACTGCAATGAGATTGTCATAGAATTCATTCTTGACTTCTTTACCCAAGCCATATTGTGGTGCATACACTGATATTGCTGTGAAGATTGTCTCACCTATCATCAGTTTAATCAGCATAATTCAATCACTTACGTGTTTGACATCAATCACCTTGTCTATCCATTTCTCTGCCACCAGGATACCTACTCCACATGTACCACTGCCACAAAATGTTTCTTCATCTTCTAACATAGAAAGGTATTCTCAGTGTTGTAAAAAGCTTATTGATGCTTACCGAGACGATTTCATTAGTAATTTCTCAGCTGAGCTTCAGCAGTTTTATTCATATGTGCTCCATAAATTCAGTGAAACAAAAAATGTAAAAACAAGGTTCAGTCATGAAGAACTTCATAAAATTCTTGTAGATGATAGCATTGAGTGTGCTTTTTCAAATGTAGACATTGGCTTTCGTATATTTTCAATATTAATGATCCCACATTGTTCAGCTGAACGTTCATTATCTCTGCTGATGCATATTAAAAATCCCATCAAAGCAGCTATGAAACCAAGGCAGGCTAGATACCTTATCTCTATTAAGTATACAAGGCAGATGTGTTATGTAGGCTTAGTTTTGAGGATCTGATCAAAGACTTTGCATCTAAAAAAAGCAGGCGGAAACTTTTCAAATGTAAGTGAAGGTGTGTAAAAATATACATTATTTTCTTTTTTAATTATAGTTTTGTTTAATATCAATGGAAAATATTGTATGTGTTTTATTACGTAGTATAGAGGCAGATACATTATGCAAGATTAATTTTGAGAATCTAATCAGAATGTTAGTTAAATCAGGAGAAAATTTTTCTAATGTAAGTGAATGTATACAAAACTAAACATTGTTTTCTACCTTACTGTTAATTTTGTTTTATTTTAATGGATAAAATTGTGTGTGGTTTATTATGTAATATACAAGCTGATGTGTTATGTAATTTTAGGTTTGAGGATTTGGGCAAAGACTTTGCAGTTTAAAAAAATCAGAAGAAAACTTATAAATGTAAGTAAAAGTAGTTTCCTTTCTTATTTTTAGTTTTGATTTTTGATGAATAATATCTTGTGTGGTTTATTGTGTTTATATTTTGAATGACACATCTAGGGCACCAAAGACATAAGTACTGATGCCATCGCAAACGATGACAACGTGGGATTGAAAGCAAGTAAAAATTACCTTATGAGATGTAACCCTAAAGGGATCTTTCCATTCTCAGTCCCACTATCACAGGTTCTGGGTAAGTATGACGATTAAGAAAAGTTTTTGTATGGGTTTCAGATGACATTAGTTCTTAACCGTCAATCTGATAATGAAGCTATTTTCAGAGCTGGAGGAGTTGATGCAGGAAAATTCATTTGATTAAATGTTCTCTCTACATGCCCATTGTAAAACTAAGTGCTATGGAACGATTTGAGATTATAAGAACGATTGAGAAAGAAACAGTCTTAGATGTTGGGTTTAGAATGCGTAAATGCAGTACGGTGCCTGTGGAGAAGGATTCTCACTTTACTTAGAAACTGAGTAACAATAGCTCTCCAGACCACACAAGATGGCTTTTTCTTGCATTTCAAAGAGTAACAATAGCTCTCCAGACCACACAAGATGGCTTTTTCTTGCATTTCAAAGAGTAACAATAGCTCTCCAGACCACACAAGATGGCTTTTTCTTGCATTTCAAAGAAACAAAAGGAATAATAATCAGGGTAACAACGGAGTTATTTTTGACCGGTTTAATCTAACAAATACATATGTAGAATTCAATGTTTCTTGATACCCACCTCAAAATTTATTCTATCACAAACAGATAAAAGGTTGACTTTACAAACAACGTTGCCTCAGTCCTGGGATTCAAGCATAAAAAATATACAGGGACTGTTGAGGATGGAAATGTCGTTAATATATTAGGTATGAACACATTGTTAGTGGATAATAATATCACTGGGCATCCACACGTCAATGGTAGTTTAAATGCCCGTGTTGCACTCAATTTTTGCAAAACGTGGTGCAGGTGAAAAACTTATCCAAGAACTAGACAAAGGGTATATCTGCCAGTAACATTAAAAACCATGAGTACTATGTCGATTTCGTTAACTGATCAAACCAATCATTCAATAGATTTGCAGGGTGAAAACTTAACCATTCGACTGCATAGCAAAGAGGGAAAATAAATAAAATATTTCATATACAAAATAAAATTTAATATGAGATATATGAAATATAATGTAAACATCTCGAAAGTGCGAGGATAAGCTGCGTAATGCAACTAAAACTGAAAAAGTGTTCACCTTAGGTTAAGTAAGAATGATTTGAATGGGGAGCATATTGTTTTCTTAATGCAAGCCCAAATAAATAAAATTTTAAAAAAAGCAAAGGCACTAAACAAAGGTCTTACTTTGAATTTATAAGGAAAACAAATCAAGGCTAATCTCACAGTTGAAGGTGGATTCCTTCGCTTATTGGCTGGATTGGCATCAAGAGCACTACCTTTCTCACTAAAACAATTCTACCTGGATTTGCTGCAGGCTTGATATCTGGAGTTGTAAAAGCAATAGCTGGTTCTGGATTAGAAAGACAGGATGCAGGATGGGTTTCATGAAAAATTGTGAATGTATTGAAGGCACTTGCAAGGATCAAGGTCTAATTTTATACAGAGAACAGAGTGGTAATCTTGGGTCAAATTCCAATTAACAGTTGACTTTTTAACATATTGGGGCTGTCAAATAATTAAAAAAAACTAAGTAACCTCTTGACCATTTGTAATGCTTTTTTTTATTGAACTGTTTAGTGAGTACACAATTAAACCAAATTCAACTTATTTGTTTATTTGCAGTCATTTCTGGTTCTGACTGGTTTTGACTGGCATTAAGTGGTTTTCATTGGTTTTGATTGGTAATAAGCGCTTATTTCTTCAGTGTCTGCGTGATTTAATAATCTGTGAAATGGTATTAACATGGTTTGCTGGATATTATAGTATTTTTGTTAGCAAAGAATATGGTTTTGAAAACGATTTGTGTCGCACATTCCACTTATTGTTGTTTAATAAGTGGAATGTAAACATATATACAGGTTCAAAGACGACGGCCAATGTGTTAAATTTTGTGAAGAATGTGGTGAAGTTCTTGGCAGGTCTCAGAATATATTTAATATTAATAACCATGGAAATTATAGTTCTGAGAACTAAAAGTAGCACAGTACACGCAAATAATTTTTCTTTTAATTCTTGGGGATCTTGCTGAGGATGGATATCCAGGAAGGAGAAGAAGAGGGCGACCAAAGCAAAGATGGATGGATAACATAAAAGCTGATATGATGGAAAAGCGGCTGAGACGCTAGGACGCCCAAGATCGTGCCATATGGAGGACGAAAATTCGCTGTGGCGACCCCTGAATCAGGGAGCAGCCGAAAGAAAAAGAAAAAGATCTTAATATTGAATTTGATTACGACGAGTCGCTTTTAATGAAAGATTTTGGAATACAAAAAGATGCTTTGATTGAATTTCTGTGTGGGGAAAATCGTAAAATAGTATGAACGCTAAAACGTTTCAAGTTGTTACAGTATCAGGGAATTGTTAAGACTAAAATAAAGTCGTTTGGGACAAATCGTATTAAAGTTGAATATGACAGAATTATGAAACAAGTGTGGGATAAACTGATTTGGCTTTGGATTGATAAGTACTTGTAATATTTTGGCTTTAACACTCCCATATGAGGTTTTTGCCCATTCACCCGTTTTTGGGAATGGAATTTCACATAACTACTAAATAGATAAATTTTTGAAAAAGGTTTAAAGAAAATAATTTTGTATTATATAAAAGAATGACCACCCAAATTATTAGAGAAATTTTACAATGCCTTTCTTCACACTTTACAAAGACTTGTTGATACAATAAATTATGACAACGAGTATGATGAAAAAAGGTTGCAGGCAACCATCAATGAGATTAATTATCTCTGATTAATATCCATGGCTTCGAAAATTTGCAGAGTAAACAGTAACAGCGAACTGTCCAGACATGTCTGGTCACCTTATTTTTGTTGAGAAAGAAGGTGCTCAAATAAGTAACCTGCATTGGGAAGATTTTGATCATCGTTGTAGGTGGCAAATCGGTTTCGACTATTTTTCTGGATGGGCTGACCTTGTTGTGGGTGGGATTTATGATCTGTTAATTTGATGAATCTGGGATTTTTCTTTGGGGGGGGGGGGGTTACTAATGGTGACAAGAGAATGATCATGGAAGACAGGATTCGCACACTGGTACATGGAAACTACAAGACAGACACAACGAGGATACGAGAGGACTGTGGACGGTCTTCGAAGTTTTGTATTATATCCCCTTATTTAACCTTGTTTTACTCATATTGTGGATGATGGGACATGTGTTAACCTTTTTATGTGTGGGAATTTGGAAAATGCTCCAGAATCGGCATTTTTATACCATTTTTGGACTATATTTGTTTGAAATGCTCGACTTTTAATATTCGCATTTTTGAGCTGGTCTGTCTATCTATGTACCATGTTGCACGACCTTTGCTATCATGTCCATCCAAGTCCTTTTTTCCTTTGATACTTGCAATATCTCATATGCTCTTAAAGAACCTTCCATTCGTCTGTTGATCCCTTGTCCTCCTCTTCGTCGTTCCCCTTTGAATTTTGCCCACCAATGCTAAATATTCTAATGTTTCTTTTCTATTTAAGCGATCTCAAAATGTAATTTGCCTTACAGTTATCATTTTCATACAGTTTCTATTTTATCTGCCTTTATTTATATTGCATCCAGGATATACTAAGCATTCTCTTAAGACACCAAATTTGTGCTGTTTCTAGACGTTTCTGCATTATTCAACTTATAATCCAGCCTTCGTAACCATACATCAGGGTAGACCGCAAGTTACATTTTCAAAATTCCCCTTTTTCGGCATTTAAAGTGATGTTCTTGCTTTTTAACAGGGAGTTGGAGCTCTAATTAAAGCGATAAGGTAAACCATCTTGTGAAAATATCACCATTCAATATTTTCTTAGTGTGAAACCTAAGAATGAAAGTGAAAGTAGAAAAACGGACATGGACTATAATATAACTATAAGGATAGTGATATTTGAAAAGATGCATGGGAACACACAAGCTTTGAATTTGTGAAAAAGTCGTTGTACTACTGTTTTTTCCAAGAAATCACTGTAAAACATAGAATGTATGGTGGTAAGACGCATGTAATTATAAGTTTGCAACAGTTATCACATATATCAGTGTTGGCTTTGATTATTTTGGCAGCTGACTGAAATGAGAAAGCACTGATATTGAGCAATGGTGTTTTGCCTGATTAAATGTCGTCATTCATATCTTGATGTAGTTTTAACTTTTAGTATTAATTGGGAAATACCGTGCGTTAATATTTTGGGTGAGAAAAGGTTCACAATAATAAATGTGTTGGAACTGTTTTGCCTCCAATAGTTGGTGGCATTTAGTTCCTCTCAACAAAATAAAAGTTACAGAATTACCTTGCACCCCCCAGGTACTGACACGTTTTTTATTTCAATAAAACAACTTTATTGTAATTATATTGCCCCTCACCCACCTAGAGACTTGATTTCAAAATACAAACAAACCAAGTCTTATTTTAATGATTATAGTATATTATATTTGATAGGATTAAACCATAACAAGAGTTTAAAAAAACATTTACTTCTCAAATTAGGATCATTTTACCATGTTTTTGTTTTGGTTTTAACGCCATCCCCCCCAGTAACGGGGGCTCAGACGGTGCCCTTTACAGGGACTTGGATTTGGCAGAGAGGAATTTCTTGGCTTTTTCTTTTGTGAATTTCCAAAGTCGTCCGCTCGGGGAATCGAACCCGGAATTCTTGGTTACGGTGCAGTTGCACCAACCATTAAGCCACGGCTCCTTCAGGATCATTTTACGATGCGAAAAAGAATTTTTTAGCCTTAGGAGCTTTCGTTTTACGCATAATAATTCGAATATTGTATATTTTATTGTTGCATGTGTCTAAAGTGTGTATCTATGCTCTTTATCTGTAGTATTTATCTGTAGTGTTGTATGCTTGCACGGCATGTGTTTAATGACGGAAGACATTTGTATTTGATGATTTCATTGTTTTGACTAATTGCAGAGAGTTGCTTTTTTGATTTTCTTTCTAAGTTTTACAGAGGATCGGAATTTCCTACTGATTCTTTTGGTTCTTTTGACTTGAACACATTGGGTTCTTCAGTATCTTTTCAAAGCTTCCTTACTTTCGTGTTCCTTGAAATCGACCTTGGGAATCACGAAAGCTTCGCGTTTATCCTTACAAAAATTGATGTCATTTCTAGGTCATTCACGAATTCAGCGAATCCAAATATTTGTAACTTGTCCTTTGAAAAGTACCGAAGTTTTTTTGCGAAAAAATAGGAAAAAATGATCGACCTTAACAATTCCCTGAGATCTCTGGATTGAATAAAAAAAAAATCCGGCAACACTGAGAGATTTCAGTTTCGAAACCTCGGCCATATTCACGGAAGTATTGCTACTGCTGGATTTTCTACGTTTGTCAGGAGATGCATACTGATGGTCGCATCGCATGCTCTGCCTGATGGCAATGTCTTCTACTGAACAAAGAACTCACAAGAGCTCCAAACCACAATGTTATACTCAACTGTTTGTAAAATAAGAGAAGAACAACTGAAAACCACGACAAACATAATGTTCTTCCAAACTAATCGTGTACGGACACGCTATTTCACGGCGAGGTCTTTTTGTGTTCGTACACTTCGTACAGACTTTTTTCATCGTGTAATATTTGTTTCCGTGTACTTCAAAATGAGTGCACGGCGTAGCATTGCTTGTATACAGTGCGGCCAAATCGCACTGGTTGACACGTATACAATCCTACTTAGTGTGTACATGTTTTCGGAGATATAATTAGGGGAAGGGAAAAAAAAAGGAATGATAACATAAACTAAAAAAACCACATCAGGAAAGGCAAGCTACTGAAGTGACTTTCTTAGGCTAAAGGAAAGAAGAAAAAAGTGAAACAAAAAAGAGTATGGTGATGTTGCTACCTGCGCTTATATTTTTAATGAAGGTCATTGCCAATTAGTTTAGGTTGATGGTAATTAGGAGGGTGGGGTGTAAAAAATCATTCAGTGTGATTTAAATCTGTTATTGGTTTCTGTATTTGTTGATCGGAAAGGTTGTGTAGAATTGTATCAGCATTATTTACCTTCTTTATTGAGTTACACGGAGGCCCCTGCAGAGAACCCCCCATTCCCACCCCCTTTGAATTCCCCCCATTTTTTGTGGAAAAGAAAACACCAAATGACACTAAACCATTAATTTAAATCAAGATCCAAAGTACATCTTCTTATGAACGTGGGTTTGTTACCATTATCAATGACGTTGCAGATTAAACATTAGTATTCACTGGAATTGGAGGTGTTGGATTCATTTCATTCCATCTTTGAAGAGTAGACGTGGAACTTTGTCGTTTCTGGATGGAAATTGCTGTGGGAATGGCGGTGTAGTAATATGAAAGCACTGATTACCTGGCACATCAACTTGCTTGATTGGGATAAAGCCTTAAAAATAACCTTTTCTTCGCAAGGATCAATTCATTGTGCAATTCAATAAGCACTGCCATGATTTTAAAAGTGTTATGGACTGTATGGATTGTATTTTATTCCATTTTTGAAGTTCTCTTTCGGATGCTGATTCCCAAAAAGAGGAAAGATGTTAGTGCTCGTACTGTCCTTATCACTGGTAAGAATAACAAAGCCAAGGTTTTTCACACAAATTAGTATAGCTATTCCAAGTGGCACTGTCTCTTGCTTTTATGTTGAGCATTTAATAAACAGTAGAATAGAATTATGTAAAGTTCAAACAACGTTTAATGTGGATATTAAAATGAAATCATTAAAGAAGGTAGCCGCGACATTGAGATTCACATCTCAAATGTGGTACACACTTAGTGGGATTTTTTTATATTTCTATCTACTAATAAGTAGCATAAAGCAAATTAAGCCATTTTCTGATAGCGGGAGCAGCAATTGCTATCCAAAAACCATTTCTTTAAGCATTTAGCAACGGAACAGCTTGATTTTCTTGCAACACAAACATGGAGAGACAAGAGAAGGATAGAGATTTTGTGCACTCAGTTCAATCAACTGATTATTTTAATAGTCTAAAAAGCAAGCAGAAATTGAAAGGGAAGCCTTAGTTTACATACGAGGCCCTTCTTTCCCCAAGTGTAGCCATTTTCAAGTATTTGACAGTTTGAATTTACTTTTGACTGAAGAAATGGATATGCAATACTCTGTTTCCAAACAACACAAAACAGAGCCATGTTTCATTCCACTTCAAACAACATGATATCAATATTCCATTTGTTGCTCTAGCATCAGTTGATTGCTAACTGAACCAACTCTGTTGATGATCAACTGATGATAAAGCAAAATCGTTAATTTACCAGAATACTGAGAATGGGAAAGACTGAGAAAAGCTGACTAACATAACATAACATAATTTGAATAATCTTATCCAGATTCAAATTAAATCATTTCTCAGTCAGCAACTTATGAAAAATGTGTAATTGGAGATACAACACTTTGAAAATGATGATGATGAAGAAGAAGCCTTACCAAAGTTCTGAATGTGCTATAGCTACCATTCACATATCAGATATAAAACAAATAAACTTTAAACAAATTTGTTTTGAGACTTAAAGAGTTTGACCAAGCTGAACAAACCTACAGTGTCATCTTCCATGATGTTCATAGTTTTTATTGTTCATTATCATGGATATAATGTGTGTAGTATTCAATGATAGAATTGCTTAGTACTCTGACATTTCTGCTGCTCTGGAAAAATCAACGGTCATCTGATACCAAGTATTTAAAAGGGAACAATGATGTATGGCAGTGAAACTTGGCTAGTTAAAGCTGAAGATGTCAGCTGCATGGAGCGGAATGACATGAGAATGATAAGATGGATGTGCAACGTAAGTCCAAAGGACAGGCTCAGTTCTAATGAACTCGAAAGGTGATTGAATCTGAACAGTATTGGCAGCTGTATGCAGAATAGGAGTCTTCATTGGTTTGGTCATGTGGAGAGAATGGACAAGAATGCGTGGGCAGGTAGATGCAGAACAATCAAGGTAACAGGAACCACTGGCAGAGGAAGACCAAAGAAAACATGGGAGGAAGTGATAAGGATGGATCTGAAAGAAAAAGGTGTCAGCAGAGACCTGGTGAAGGATAGGATAACTTGGAAGTCAATTTCAAGAAATTGTCCAACACATGCTAGCGTGTAAAATGGACATTAAACCGAATATGATGATGATGATGATGATGATGATGGTGATGATGAAGACAATGCCATATCGATAGGCAATATCTCATCAAATATCCTTGCCACCTGAAGAAGGTCTTCAAGATGAAATTCAATGTATGGGGAAGTTAAGGTTCATTTACAAAGTGGATTTGCCAATAGAATGATACTATCTTATTGTAGTTTTACAAAAATCAAACAGGTCAGTTAGACTCTGTATTGACTAAGCCAAACTGAACCAATGTATAAAGCCCGAACTGTACCAGTTTGAGTTGGTATATGAAACTTTGACTGAGATTATGAATGAAACAGTCTTTATGGAAAAAGTTAGTTGTCAACTGCAGTTACTGGCAAGCATCTCATGCTGAGCACAGTCAGCTTTAGACATGAGATCCTTGCAAGCAATATTCAACAAAATTATGGACCTTGCAATCAGAAATTTTGTACACATAGCTAAAAGTATGAAAGATTTTTAGAGTATGTGAAAGCAGGAAAAAAACAAAAAGAGTGTAAAAGCTCCATTAGTAAGTCAAAAATCGGAGAACAAAACTTGAAACCCAGAAGAATGTAAACGTAATGGCAGCATTATGGAATTCCATGTCTACCATTCATCCAGGGATGGCATCACAGGGTTAGCTTGCAAAATATAAGCCAAAGTGAATTACTAGACTTCTACAATAATCACAGAATTAATTTGTTTAACAAGTATGGCTAAACAACTTAAAACATTTACACTATATGTAGCTGCAAGGACTCAGCCATTACATGATCATCAAACTATTGGTTACTTACTGACACAAACACAGATGCTTTCAACTTAATCAAATTGCTCCTCACATTTATACGACACCATTAGGCAAATTCATAGTAGATTCTGGTAAAGTAGATAATGGCATAAATGTAGTTTTGTATGAACAATACAGAATGAGTATCATCCCATCTTCTAGTAGCCTATCAAATTAGAAATACGAGCAGTAATATGAAGGTAAGATAAAATAAAAATTTGTGTTCATGGTTGACCCCAATTTATCATTCAGACTAACCACAGGACACTCATCCCAATGATAAATAATAAGAGACCCATTCAAAGGATCTAAATAGAACAGTTGCAATAAAATATTAGAGTAGAACATGTTAAAGGTATTGATTTAAAAGTCCCTAATATATTTTCTTGTGCTCCCAATGATCTGCAATTGCAAAGAGACAAGGAAAGAGATAGGAACATCAGAAGTCATGTTGTATCAGCTATCTTGCTTGTGAGCACTACCAACCATAGCTAATTTAGCACAGGGAGTGCACAGTCAAATGTGTGGTCGTGTGAGATAGTTGCATGAGTTGGTGTCATTTTGCTTTTCATTTTGAAATAGTTTTTGAAATCATTATGCACAGTTTTGTCAGTTGTTCATAGTTTTTAATTTTTTAGTTACTGTTTTATGCCCTGGAATTGTTTTACCATCTATGAGAGAGTGGAAGAAAAGTTATGTTAAATATCTATGATTGAATTTTAGATTAGCCCATTAGTACATTTGTTTTTGAATGGAGATGTATTACACCACACTGGCTATGTGCAACTGCTCATGCAGAATCAAACAAGTCACTTGTAAATATCTTACCTTACCATACCAGATCAACCCTGTTGAGGTTGCCAAGACATAATCATTTCATCCTTATCAGTTTTGCAGTGCTGCTGCTAGATCTTCTTTCAGATGATCCATATTATCTTCTGGTTGACCAGTAGCTGTATGACTATGTGCTTAGTCATAACATTCAATTTGATTTAAGAAAATAAAGCCAATACAATATTCACCTCCTTTCTCCTTTCTCAGGTGTGGATCAGGTATTATGCTTGCTTAACAGAGAATATCCAAAAATTGTGTTCACTGCCATTTAATTTTTTTTTTTTTTTTTTTAGTTTTAATGTCATTTTTCCCCAGCAAATGGGGCTCAGATGGTGCCCTTCAGAGGGACTTTGATTTGGCAGTGAGGAGTTTCTTGGTCGGATGCCCTTCCTGATGCCAACCAATGGCTTTTGTTTTTGCAAATTCCAAATTCTCCTCGACAGCTTGGGGAATCGAACCCGGAACACTTGGTTACTATGCAGTTGCACTAACCATTAAGCCACGGCTCCTCATTTAATACTAACGAATTATTTAAGGAGTGTTGGAATAATGGAAAAATTAATAAGCAGGGGGGGTATTATTCAGTATTCATGAGTACATGTACATTCATATAGATACATATACATATAATAGATGTGTATATAGGAAGTAGCATTATCAGTATAAATGGTGGTTGGACTTGGACTAACCCTCTAACCACCTCAAAAAACTTAACAAAAGTAAATGAAAAAAGTGACTTGATCTTTTTTAGGTGGAGCCAATGGGTTAGGTAAACACCTTGCCATTTTATTTGCAGAAAAAGGATCTAGAGTAATTATTTGGGATATTGATGGGGGTAAGTATCAATTTCATTACTAATTACTATTCTTAATCTCTTTATTTTGGCTTTTACTTCTTCTTTCTACTTACTTTACTCTTACATCACTAATGGAAGAAGAAGAAAAAGGAGAATACCTCTTTTGTGGTGCTGATTACACTTTGCATTACCATGCAGCTCATTTTGGTTTGTAATCTGTTCTGTTAAAATCTGTATTTTTAGTAAACGATGGCCAGAAAATGAGTAATTTCTTCATTAGTCTTAACTGGATTTTTATCCTGTAATTACCCCCGAAGACCATGCTTGGTCTCATTCAAGCATGAAATACCAGTTTGAGGACTGGCGGGGTATAGTCTTTCTCTCACGGGCAGGTGAAGCGCTCTTCAGCCTTGGATGGCAATCACCTAGAGATGGTGTCTCAATAAAAACACTGGTCCCCATTACCTTAATGGGTTGGTGTCAGGAAGGGTATCCAGCCTATAAAAACACTGCCTCATCATACCATGAAATGACATCCAAAGATATCCGGCACAACTGCGTAAACGGGACTGGAACTAATTTAAGTGAAGGTGTCACGCACGGTAGGACTTTTGCTCGATGTAGGCAAAATCAGACCGT
>RDPX01000167.1:377232-390923 GCA_003991215.1 Morbakka virulenta | reverse complement strand
AAGAGTAATCTGGAATAAATTTATACTAGTTTGCATAATTATCATTCACAAGAGTAATCTGGAATAAATTTATACTAGTTTGCATAATTATCATTCAAAAGAGTAATCTGGAATAAATTTATACTAGTTTGCATAATTATCATTCACAAGAGTAATCTGGAATAAATTTATACTAGTTTGCATAATTATCATTCAAAGAGTAATCTGGAATAAATTTATACTAGTTTGCATAATTATCATTCAAAAGAGTAATCTGGAATAAATTTATACTAGCTTGCATAATTAGCATTCACAAGCAGAACATATGCAGACTGTAAAGCACATTCAAAATGTGATTAGCATAGAAAAGATAAATACAAGAGAAACTCCGCATGATCATGAAAAAATATATTAAAAAGATCTGCACAACCCTACCACAGCAAACCAGTTTTCTATTTTCTTAAAGAAAATAGAAAATTTAAAATAAAATCTTCACAGATGAGGAGATTAGAACCAAATTCCAAATTCAGATTTGAATGGGAAATTTCAATAGAAATTTTGACCTGAATGACCAAATATTCACATTCTATATAAGATTAGAAATAGAAAACAATATCAAGTTTCAATATAGAGGAATACTTTCTATCCATTTTGAGGTTATTTTTTTGAAACGTAATAATTTTAAAATAATTTTAGTCTTGAAGTTCTTAAAAAAAACACCGCTAATCAACTGTGAAACATTTGTACTTTATCCGCTGTTACTTGAAATTTCATTATATTTCGCCATCTATTATGTCCAAATCAAATTTTGACTTTAATTTAAGAAAAATGGCTTTTAAGAAAATCATAGCGAATTGAGAAGAAATATCAAAGAAAGTTATTTAGTCAAGTAATTATTGAAAGTTAATTTGAACAGATTTGTATTTTTGTAGTTCTGAGTAAATAAAAGCAAAATGTTTTTATTTGATTTGACTCTAAAAATAGAGCTTGTAAATTGTAAGATGTAATTACATGTAGAAATTTGTAGGGAAGGAAAAAAGATTTCTTTAATAGATAAAAATACTTGTCTTATCATTGAGTGTTTATTGTGAAGCAGTTTTGAAAGAAGCACGTACAGGAGTGAGAGTAGAGACAGTAAGAGAACAGATTTTAACAACAACATCACAGTTCACAATTGGCATAACAACCTAGAGGAAGAACAGTCGAAGGGTTATACTGGTCACAAAGATTTTGTTGCATTTATATCAAACACTTGTTATTACATAATTTCTGGTCTTGATTTCAGATCTGAAGTTACTTTTTTTCCCTCCATGCTCTATTTTTTTGCAATCAATTTGAAAATCTCAAAATGTCGTCATCATCACATTGACGTCTTAGTCTATCATGAAATATATGTGATAAAATATGTTATAAAACTCGTTAATATAGTTTGGTAAATAAATGGAAAATGCAAGCTAGTATAATATAATATATATAATATAATATATAATATAATATAATATATATAATATAATATATATAATACATAATATATAATATAATATATAATATAATATATATATAATATATATAATACATAATATATAAAATAATATATATATATAATATAATATATATAATACATAATATATAATATAATATATAATATGATNTAGTCTATCATGAAATATATGTGATAAAATATGTTATAAAACTCGTTAATATAGTTTGGTAAATAAATGGAAAATGCAAGCTAGTATAATATAATATATATAATATAATATATAATATAATATAATATATATAATATAATATATATAATACATAATATATAATATAATATATAATATAATATATATATAATATATATAATACATAATATATAATATAATATATATTATAATATATAAAATAATATATATATATAATATATATAATACATAATATATAATATAATATATAATATGATATATATATATATATAATATAATATATATATAATACATAATATATAATATAATATATATTATAATATATAAAATAATATATATATAATATAATATATATATATATAATACATAATATATAATATAATATAATTTATTCCAGATTACGATTTGAAGCAATTTCCCAAATACAAAAATGATTACAATGTTTATAAGACTAATTAGTAAATAAGACATTTTGTACTATGAGGAGATACAGCTCGAAAGCAGTCTATTCAGGCATGAATTTCTAATTGTAGCTCTTGCGTTTCTTTATGAAGTAGAGAGCACTTCAAACTGCGCTCGGAGCTATCTAGAAATAATTACCAGTTATTTTGATTGTATACTGCGATCCCTGATTCCCGGAGAAGACCTGAGATATTATATCAATAAACAAAATTATTCTCGCTAAAAAATGGCAAAAACGCCTGTTCCCGATTTCGGAAGTATGACACTTTAAATGTAGAGGTCAGATGATTCTTTTCTTGCAAACTGGAAGCTATGACTTCAGCTGAATTTTTGGAGGGACCCAAATCATGAACAAGATTATTTAACTCTCTCTGGCACAACTGTTTAAGAGTTAATGACTGTTGGAAGGGATTTCATCAGCAGTCTCTTGCTCTTGACCACTACTTTTATCTTCAGATGGAAGTCATCCTTTAAAAACTTGGATTGGAAGCTCTTCAGAGTATAAAGTACGTTGAATTGCTGAGGGGATACTAGGATACAAGATTTTGTCTTTTTTTCTTTCCAATGTCCTTGGTATTGACCAGACAAAAATAGCAGTCAGTTCTATGGTCCTTTGGTTCTCGCCAGGTCTTGGAAATTTTGAAAGATAAACCCTAACGCTTCTCTTTTGTCAAGTCACTCAGCATTCATCCCAGTTATGACACACAATATATGAAGCCTCCAAATCAATGCATAAACCAAACTACCTCTGGCATTGTGGTGTTGCTCATCACGATGGACCCTTATGACAGCATATTACATCTTCCTCTCTATTAATCTCTCTTTCCATAAAGCCTCCCCTTTATCCAAAGATTAAAAATAACCCCCTCGTTTTTTAAGCCCCCCTTTTTTGTTCAAAAAAGTCTTTAAAGTAAAATGCAATGATTACTTGATAGGTCATAATATAATTTACTGTATTAATACCAATTTTAACAGCATATAATTTTAAGTCAAAATTGTCTTGTCCAGTTCTCTTTTTAATGTTTCTATGCGCTCTTGTGACTGACATAATCTAGTGTATATTCCTGGATCAACCAGCTCATCTTCTAGCATTCTTGCTCCAGTAAGGGACAATTTGAGAATACACTTTATTCACTCTAGAAATTTACAAAGTAAAACTGACAATTCGATTAGTAAATGACCAACCAGCTTGTTTCGAGACACTTGCTTACCACGGAGACTTATTCTAATTGCATGATGATCACAAATATCTGCTTTTTCTCTTTGCTAGTGGTGGCAAAAAAATGTTTTCCACAAAACAGATTTACAAGCTCCCTTGTAAACAAGATGCACTCTGACAACAGCTGCAAAATCCAATTCAAAACATTTGCAATATTCAGTTGCTTGACGTCTATTTATCATTACGAGTTAGCGTGCATTATGGTTTGGCTTCCCTTTTTACAATTCATTCAACAAGGGAGGCTCAAATACTAGTTAATCTTAATCTTAATGATCTATTTACAATAGAATATTTGACAAAACTCAGGTTTGGAGTACACAGTCATCAATGCTTAACTTTTAACGAAGTAATAAACAACTTACCTTATAATACTTCCTTTAACTTTATTGCTGCAGAGAGATTCATACTTCACTAACAGATACTTTTTTACTCAGCATTTGTTAAAGGAAATTCATGTATCGTATAAATAGCATGCTTCACCTGGATGGAGGTGGAAGGAACATTACAATGCCGAAATAGAAGGGGTTTCAATTAGAACGTACTTACTTACTTCAGATGCCATGCTCCTGCAAAACGTCAGCGGTCACGCTCCTCCACAGAACTCGATCCTTTGCCATCCGTATCAGCTCCAGATCGCCTTCCCCCATCCACGTTGATATGCTTCTCATGAACGTCAACCTTTTTCGGCCTCTGCCTCTGTTACCACATATTAGACCCGTCAGGGCCAGCTCTTCCATGTCTTCTTTGCGTATGGCGTGTCCCAAGAAAGAGATCTGTCTTTTCCTAATGTTACCCAAATCTCCATCTATGTTCCTCGTGATGTATTTGCTGTATAAATTAAAAAGGCTCGGAGATAGAACACATCCTTGACGAACCCCTCTTCTAATGCTTGAGTATTGGTCGACTTCATTTTGTACTTTTACTCCAGCTGTTTGTTCCCAATAAAGGTTTCTCAGCAGTCTCAGCTCTTTTCCGTCTATATCCAACCCATGAAGCATATCTAAAAGAGTCTCGTATTTCACCTTATCAAAAGCTTTGCAAAAGTCGATGAAACAAAGATAAAGATCCTGTTTTATTTCTATAGCTCTTTCTGATAGCCTGCGCATGATGAAAATTCCGCTGCTTGTCCCTACATCTTTGCCAAAACCGAATTGGCGTTTGGAAATTTCCTCCCTTGTTGCTTTTCGCACTCTTGCCACGATAACGTGCATGAGAATCTTCGTAATGTGGCTCATTATGCTGATAGTTCTATGAAGTTCGCATTCCGTTGCTCTTGGCCTCTTGGGTAGTCCTATAAAAACTGTCTTAGCCATATCAGGTGGAATCTCTCTGGTGTTGTAAATATCATTGAGCAACTCTGTTGTTTTCTTGATACCGAGGTCATCAAGTGCCTCAATCATCTCTATAGAAATGTTATCTGGCCCAATAGCTTTGTTTCTCTTCATTTTCTTCATTGCAGCTCTAACTTCCTTTTCTAGGACTTTTGGTCCTTCAATAGGCTTCCTGGTGACAGGCTTTTCTCCTCGCTGGTCATAGAATAGTTTGTCGACATACTCAGCCAATCTCGCAACAATTTCGTTTCGTTCCATCAGCATCGACCCGTCTCTCGCCTAAATGCAGCCAGTGGTGGAGCATGGACCCTTACCAACGGGGGTGTTGATCTTTTTGTGAATGTTTGAGGGATTGGACGCCTTCTCTTTCTCGATTTCCGCACATTTGTCACTGATCCACGCTTCCTTGGCTTCTCTACAACTTTGCTTAATCTCTCGATCCAATTCCCCATATTGATCTGAGTGAGCTTTTGTCTCTCTTTCATCATCGGGATTATTTCCGGTTTCATCCAGGCCTTCTTTCGTTCTATCTTCTGAGGTGGCAAAATGGCTTCGCATGTATTCACAAGAGCATACTTCATCTTTTCCCATTTACTGGTGTTATCGTTCTCAAGGGAGTCGAAGCGATTCTGTACGTCCACAGTGTACCGGGCTTTTATCTCGCCGCTCTCCCTTAGCAGGTTCCACTGCAGCTTTGTAGTTGGTACGGTGCGTTTCAATCTGCGAAGCCGAACCTTGACGACGCATACTACTGGGTTGTGATCGCTACCACAGTCTGCGCCTGGATAGACCTTGGCGTAAAGCACTGCGTTTCGAAAGCGACTGTTGATTGTAATGTAATCTATTTGATTGCGGGTTCTGTCTGCTGGATCTTTTCATGTCCATAAACGACGCTTGTGATTTTGAAACCATGTGTTCGTGATAACCTGGTTGTTGGCTTCGCACCATCTCGTCCACTCTTCCCCTCGTTCGTTGGTCTCTCCGTGTAGTCCCACCACGTGTCCAAAGGCAACATTTTCCACTTTTGCATTTAGATCTCCCATGACTATGATGATGTCTTGCGATTTGCAGTGCCTTTTCACCTCGTCTAGTTGCTCATAGAATTGTTCTAATTCTGCTTCATTACTTGCTGCTGTTGGAGCGTAAACTTGAATTAGGCTGATGTCAAACGGTCTACCTTTCAACTTCGCAAGCAAAACTCTTTCTGATAGTGTCCAGTAACCTGGCAGACTTTTGCTCAATTCCTTGTCAAGGATTACTCCAACTCCCTTTTTGGTGGGCGGAGCCGCCAGAATATATCATTTTATACCCATTTAGATCTAACTTTCCGGAGTCAGGCCACCTTGTTTCAAACAAACCAAGTACATTTATTTCCAAACTTTCCTTTTCTTGCTTGACATTTACAAGTTTTCGGGCTTGGTACAGTGTACGGACGTCCCAAGTTCCTATTTTTATGGTGTTTCTGATCTGGACAGTAACTGGCTGACGGTCGGGTACCACCGGAGTGTGGCCCGGTAAACCGCTTCAGACCGAGAGTAAGCAGCTTTTGTAAAGTGATATTCGGTTGCAAATGTTCAAATGAAGAAATGGTCTCTCCGTCGGAAGACGAATAAAAGAGACGTCGAAAAATCCAAATCAACTGATTGACAAGCTTTGTCCTTTTATTCTGAAACTTTGCCAACAGCGCAGAAAGATGAATTATGAGCTCAAAACCATCTTTGCTTTAGATGAAACAGCCATCTGTAGTGATGTAGTGGTTGACTACTGTTAAACTACAGTAAAACTTCGGTCGAGAAACGAGGTTCTTACTCTGTACATATAAAAACTACGGATCACGAGAAAGCAAAGAAACTGCAGGTTGGAGATGGGACTAAATATATACATTTCTCTTAGTTTTAATGGGGTTAAAATAGAAGTCAAGCCATTGAACGATGAATTTTGTTTGTAATATGTATTTACTACATCTGCATCTGGATTGGTGAATAATGAGTTGAGAGAGAAGTACTGTAGAGAATTTCTTGGAACATTTATCCTTGCTTAGGATGTCTTTCGTTGTCATTTTTCACCTGAAATCAGACTATTACTGAATCAAGGTCGCATTAACCTAGTGAATGTTCCAGGAGAGTGCACAAAAGAAAACCATCATCTCACACTTCAGGAAAATACGAGGGCCCCTCTAAGAAAGCAAAAGGTTGAATGGGTTCCTTGAAATTGCCTTCTAAGGAACTCATTTGAAAGAGCTATAAAATACATGCTCTTACAGGATCACTGTGAAGATGATCAAATCAAGTGTATTATATATGGCCAATGTCAAAATTTACAGGCTCGTTTTTAAGGTTTAATAGGAACTGAAATTGATCTGTTTGAAGCCATTCCAGAAGATGAGATTCTGAAAGATGTTGCTGATTTGATTATTGATTTGGATGAAGATGAGGAAATTGTCATCGAGTAAAAACTTTAATTTATTAAACTCATGATTTATGCAGGATTTGTTTCTCTTAGTTTCATTGCACCTCAAATCAGAAAAAAAATGAAAAGAGCTCTCATCTGAGTTTTCTACATGAAGCCTACTGTCTAATAAGCCCTCGTTATGACCTACCAAATTAAATAAGACCCCAGGGGGCTTAGCAGAACTTGAATAGCAATTCTGATCTATTAAAAACACAGTGGATTTTCCAGCATATTGCATATTAAATTTTAACATAAATTATTTTCCAGCTCGCTCCTTGGTTTGATGTATGTTATATTGCATGAGAGCAAACAATAATGGCAGGTCGTGCTAAGGGTCTTCGTGAAGTTTATCAAGAATTCAAATTTCTTGCTGAACGATGGCCATTAGAGTCAACAAAAAAAGGCAAAGACCTTGGAGAGCATATTCGTAAACTTATATCTGTGAGAATGCACGAAGGAGGCATGGCGGTAACATTTGTTGTTCTATTTTAGTTTATTTTGCAGTTCTACCCCCAATACTGAGTGTGCAAAGAAATTGATATCTCACTCTGATTATTGTTTCAAAATATCATATTAAAAGCTGCTGGGTTTCAGTTTTTAGCAATGTTTATTGAATGACTGTTTATTTCTTTATCCTTTATCACTGAATGTAGTCTTGGCAAGAAGTTTCTTACAGGTCAGAGGCAAATTATTTATACCAGAATGAACATTTGCTCTGTCTGTTTCGATGGAGTACGTTGATGTGCTTTCTGTTTATTGAATCAAAGCGATGCTCCCTCCCCCGAGTTATCTTTTAAAATAAAACTCTCACTTTTTGCATGTATCAAATTTGATTCAGTTCAGGCAAACTTTCAATATTAGTAGGCCTAATAGTAATGTAATAAAGCCTTTTGCAACTTATTATTTGTTTACTTTAGACATGAGCTCTTTTGATCCAAAGAGTTATAATGTGTAGATAATCGAACCTAATGTTTGTTAATTCGTATGAAAAACACCTCTATTTTTTGTAAATTCTAACCAATTTGTCAGTAGCTGTTTTAGTCTGTTAACTTTGACTGTTATCTATCGCATGGTTCATTTTTATTCCATAGAAAGACACTATAGTTGACTTAGTATCTGTATTCGAATACAATTTGCATCAACGCTTATCTAAGTGCTGGGGAGTGTCTGTCAACAAAGATGAGGTTGGTTTTACATCTCTGAGTTGTTTTTTTTAATTCCTTCATTTCTCTTGCCATATTCATATCTTCCCATCACACCCTTGTCACCTCTGTTCCCTTCTCCAACATGTCCACTGAAGTCTGCTTCAATAACACTTCTCTATCCTCTTGAAATCCTCAAGAGATGATGATATATTGTGTACTGCATCTGTAGTAGTAAAAATGACCTACAGTTGCAGTCAGTCCTTCCTTTGGGTCCACTGCATTTTATCCTTGGGAAGCATTCTTAGCTCCTGTGCACTTTTTGCAGTACTTAGAGTTCCTAGTCCTGAGCTTTGCTCTGAGTACACTAAGTAGATTTGTGCAGGCCTTTTTGTGCTGCCATGTCTTCTGGCATCAGAAGTATGTGTTGGAACATTGGCAATCTATATTGAGCCACTTTTGTAGAGAGTGGGATGGTGTTACACATCTTACATAGGGCCCTATTTGAGATTAGCCTATTTGGCCACTTGTGTCCTGTGATCCTATGCAGATATTTTCAGACATGAAGCTTGCCCATGACTGCCTTTGGAGCTGCCCAAGTCATATATGATTATTGACACACATGTTGCATTATATATATATATATATATATATATTATATATTGTTATATTTTGGTCAAGAAGATCTTAGATCCTTGAATCCATAACTTTCACATGGATTTAAATGCAATGTTTCACAAAACATCTATATCCAGGATGGCAGAGGTGGCATCCAAACATCTTGCTCTTTCTCCAGTCCTCTGCTTCCCATAGAGGTTCATTATTTATTTTCTCCTTTTTCTAGTGTGTCAGACACATATACAGAATTTTTGCAGCTACAGTAAGTTGTGTGTTGAATGTGTCTTTTACTTCATCAATGAAATCTTCATCCTCTGTGTATTCCTTTTCTAGTGGTAAGTATAGAGAGAAAATTAGAGGATTGAGTCTTTCTGAACATCACCTTACAGATGATATAGCAGCAGCAAGGTAGCAGTTAGATAGCACTGGGGACAGGCTATCTCCCTGTCAGGAGCCAGTTATTTTTAATTCAGCTGAGTAAGCTGACTTTACATGGTCTTTCAACTTGGTTCATGCCAGCAGTAGTCTCACTAGACATAGTTCATCTTCATTGCAACCTGTTTGGTGTAGTGCATCCAGAATTTTTACCTTTTTATGGTATTCAAGGCCTGGGACATGACTATGCCCATTTTGTGGAAGTCCCAGTGCTTAGACATGACTACAGAAACAAGCATACACTGGTACCAAGCTATATCTGTATATCTACATCCCATCTTAAATCCATTCTCAGGAAGTCCAGTAAATTTGTTAATCTTGCCCCTGATTCAGTGTAATGAAACTGGGGACAGGTTCTTCCAGATACTGTTCAAGAGCACAATAGGCCACAGGTTTTCAGGTGGACCAGGTGGTTCCTTGGGTTTGGGCATCCTCCTCCTCCTCCACCTCATCATCATCATCATCATCATCATCATCATCATCATCATCATCATCATCATCATCATCATCATCATCATCATATTTGGTTTAACATCTGTTTTACATGCTAGCATGTGTTGGATGCTTTCTTGAAATTCACCTCCAAGTTATCCTATCCTTCACCAGGTCTCTGCTGACACCTTTTTGGGGGGCAGTGCAATGAAAGTACCTTTACCAACAGCTTCAATCAGATGGTGATTTTCAAAAGCAGAATTGATGATAGGTATGATGACTGGTGATAATACATTGTTTCCATATTTGAATAGTTCATTACTGATCTAATTAGGGCCTTATAAGCATCCATTCCTTAAGGTTTTTATGGATTTCTTCAATTCATCCTCCTTGATGGGGACTGCAAGTGGTCTGGGTTCACCTTGGAAAAAATCTGGCTGTTTTCTATCTGGAACAGTGAACTGCTTTTTGAACCATTCACTAATCATGTCTGCTTTTCCCGTGTCAGTTGCAGCAAATTGACCATCAGCAATGTGCACAGAGAATGATGATATGGATCTTCCAACTTTTAAGGTATGAGTTATACTGAACATTTTCAACATCCATGTTTAGAAGAAACATAATTTACCAGAGAATCAGCTCTCATGACTCAAGTTCTTTAAGACATTTACTTTTGTTGCATATGATGTTATTGCTTTCTTTTCTTAGGCTTCTTTGATCTTGACTGTGGTCATTTTGATAGATGTGCTTTTCTGACACTTCTACATCATCATCATCAAATTCGGTTTTATGTCCATTTTACATGGTGGCATGAGTTGGACAGTTCAATAAAATGGACTTCCAGCCCAGTCTGCCCTTTACTAAGTGTTTGGTGACACCTTTTTGCTTCAAATCAGATTTGATTACTTCCTCCCATGTTTTCTTTGGTCTCTCTTTTATAACAGCACCTTCCACTTTCATTGATGTGCACCTCTTCACCCAATAATCATTGTCTTTTCTCTCCACATGACCAAACCAACAAAGCTGTCTTTTCTGCATGCATTCACTGATGCTATCCAACTTTAATCTTTTCCTGAGATCCATGGAGCTTAGCCTGTCCTCCAGAGTTACATTACACATTCACCAAATCATTCTCATCTCATTTCTTTAATGCAGCTCAGATCTTCAGCTTTCACTGGCCCAGTTTTGCTCCCATACATCATAACACTCTGTACACATGCCTTCTACAATAAGTGGATTTTCTGTATAGTATCAGGGCTCATTTTTCAGTACTTTTCCAGTGGTAGATGTTAATATTTCCACACCATTTAATATAGTACCTGAGCTTTGTTTGTGTCAGTATCCTGATCTATCTTGGCCATTTGATTCCTTAAGCTTTCCTTGTATTGGTCCTGTTTTGCAGGGTCATTGGTGAGCCTAGCTAGATCATATCTGACCCAACCTTTCTCTCTGTGGTGTTTATTATGATGTAGACTGATATTTTTTATATGGATGTGTGAAACCACTGGCTTGTGATTTGAATTAAAATCTGCACCTCCATAAGTTTGGGAGTCCTAAAGCAATGGTTTGCTTTTCAGCTTACCCAACACAAAATTAATTTGGTTAAAGATGGCAATTATGGTCTTAAGAGTCTGTTTTTGCCATAGGGTGAGCAATGTGACCAGTCCAAGTTGTACAGTGGTGAGGAAGGTACTTGAAGGCTGTGTTTGTGGCAAATAGGCCTTGGGCACTGATGAAAGCTGCCAGTGCTTTGTCATTGTTTTTTCATCAGCCCATTCTTTAGCCCATTCCATAAAACCCCATGCACAGGTGAAGTACTGCTTCTTGCAGAGTTTCTCCTGCTTGGGATAGCCACCACACACAAATAATAGCCATCCTGATGGTACTTTGGTGGTGGCCATCCCCAGTTCATCATAAAGGCACTAAACTAAGGAATGATTTTCTTAATTTTTTTTCCGTTGTTGAGCCATAAACATTGACAATTCTGCATTTGTTGGTGTGGCTATTCTCAAAGGTAGTAATAGGTCCATAATTACATTGTGATCCCTATTGTGTTCATAATTAAGGATATGGTTCAGTAGCCTTTTCCTCATTTGTTGTTGTCCAGCAGTAGGACAGTTCCCACTACCACCCTACTGGTAGTGGTGTTGGCAGTCATTGTTAACCTAGCCATTGACCAATGCAGTATGGTTTGAAGATTAGTTGTCTGCATAGTTTTTGATTTGGCAAGTTTTCTATGGCTGGATGCCCTTCTTGATGCCAACCACAATTATTGGTGGTGTGCCTAGCCTTTGTTCAAAGGACCTGCTCCCAAGGCGGTGAGTATTTGCAACAGTGGCTGGTGACCTCAAGGAGGTTCCAATGTCCAGAGATGCACTACCACCTCTTGGGAAGGATGTACCAACAGAATGAAGATTCTGTGACCCTAAGAGGTGTGGCCAAAACAGGTTCTATGTCTTGCCAAAGGATGACCTGTAGACTGTGCAGGCAAGGGTTGTTCAGTCTCTGAAGTTCAGTTGAACCTTCATACCCCAAGTTGCTAAAGTTTAGCTACATGTAAGAAAATGAGAATTTTGAAGATTTTTGCAAAAAGGAGGTGCATGATGGTGTAAATATATGCATTGCATATTTTTATTCGTAGTGTGTAGAATGTACAAAAGAGAAGGTACCATGAAAGTTGTGGGCTTCATTTTGTAAGTATTAATGCAATACTTATGGCCTGAGTATGCTAAAACCATAAGAAGAGCAAACTAGTTGCTATTCAAATAGTGGGGCCATGAAACTCATGAGATAAAGTTTCTTGCAATGCTGGAAAAATACTAACTCAATGAAAAGTACGCCAATCATCATCATCATCATCATCATCATCATCATCATCATCATCATCATCAACAACAACAACAACATCTTTGAATCATCCCAGGGCCAATAGCCCTTGTATTTAGAATTTCATTTGCATAAACCATAATTAACACAAAGAATATATGATTATAAGAGGAGTTTTGTTCAAAAGTCCATTATTTTACTTGGTGAATCTAAATATATATTTTTTATTTTCAGGACAGTGAAGCAAGGCTAAATCTGGAAGCTTTACAGAATCTTAGTTCTAACATGTACTTTAATAAGGTAATACTTGGTTGATGATGGTGGGATGTATTGACTAAAAATTTGTATTTAAATTATTAATTCTTAATACTTAACTTAGATATCACAAGTAAATCACATTCATTTTTATTTAAAGCATTTTCCTTGACAATTAGTTGATCACAGATACCAGAGTAAAAGATCACAGGTCAAGCAATATGTTATTTTTGAAGAAAACAAAGAGAATATTAAGGAAGTCAACTACTTTTTGTAAAAAGCTATCTAAGAAAATTGGAAAACCATTTATTATTATTATTATTATTATTATTATTATTGAGTGGTGGAGCAATACGAGCCCATGGGGGACTCAGGGGTAGAAACCCCAGCAAACCCATCCGGCTACCAGCCCGATAAGGGTAAACTGGGTGCATGCATCACACCCAAGTGTGTGCGATATTGATGTACATAAAAAAACAGCACATGACCTTGCAGTTGGGGCCTGTTTAGGTTTCCCAGTTTAGGTGACCCATTCTGCTTAAAACGGTCTCCGTAGCGAGGCTTCACCCAAGACTTTAGGACTAAGTAACAAAGTAAGAACTTGGTACTCAGCCTTCAGAATAAGAGATCCACGCTCACGACACCTAGATATGATGCTCCCCCACTACTCCCGCCCATTAAACAGAAATGCATAATGTGTCAGTCCTTTCGAGACATGCACAACCGGTTAAGGTCAGTCAACTGACTGGCAACTCTGCGGTTTGAGCGGGAATGTTTGATCTAGCCCATTCATAATTACCAGGCAAAACTAGTTCGTGTACCCCACCAATCAATTAAGATCAGAGGTCAT
>RDPX01000167.1:330977-356518 GCA_003991215.1 Morbakka virulenta | reverse complement strand
ATTTTACTCACTCGTCAGGAAATGTACAAATAAAAATATTCCAGTAGCACTTTATATATCTTATTCACAACTAGTGTTGGTACGCTTAAGTGTTCATTAACAAAAGTTTTTTTCTATGGCGGCAAGAAGATACAAGTTCGTTCCTTTTGTTTAAAGTGACTAATTGTGGGCGGTAGATTATTAGGAATTTTTCTTTGATGCAGAGGTGTTATTGTAACAAATACAATAACACAAACAAAAGATGCAACCTCTGCATCAAAGAAAAATTCCTAATAATCTACGTTAAAGATTTCTTATCAATTCGTTTTTGAATGAGGTAAATGCATCACTATATATATATATATATATATATATATATATATATATATGTATATATATTATGGCCATTGATATACTTTTATCAAGAGACGAGTCACAGCTTTTAGTTCTCTTTTTACTCTTTTCTGCCCACTGATGCGGATGGTAATCTTTTTAATAATGGTTAGGGGCCATGCAAGACACAATGCCACTTAGTGTTTGGAACTGTGAAGAAATGAGCGAAACAATGAAAGAAGGTTGAACCAAGAGATAAGAGTTAATCTTAGGTTAAAAAACATCCAAGACATATGGTGTAGTCTGAGAAAAAGAACTAAAATCATAGAGAATTATTTTACAGCGAAGTACAAGTACATGAGAAGGAGAACGTCGACACTCTCCATGATAATCTTTTTCTTTATTTCTCTTTAACTTTTATTTTTATTTTCTGACTTTTTCCTCTTTTTTTTTCTTCTTCTTCTTCTTCTTCTTCTTCTTCTTCTTTCTCTTCTACTTTCTCTACTTCTTTCTAAAGGCGCCGATTACACTGCTTTGTGAATTAAAAGACCACATCACCCGTCTACATCAGAAGCCTTATGAATTGCATTAGCCAAACTTTCTCCAACCAACTTTGCAATGTCCCATGTCTGTGATGTCAGTTGCCTTCGTCGTCGTCATTTTGCCTTAATTATGCTTTCGATAATGTACCTTTTCTATGAGATAAAATGGAAAGTAAGCTTCCTTTTACAAACTTGCATTTTGATTCCCTCTGGATAGTTTCAGCAATGTGGAGTATTTCACCTACATGTTTGAAGCTTGCGTTTGGTTGTTTAAAAATATCACAAAATATCCTTCAAGAATATTCATTGTTTGGAGGGTAAACGAAGCAAGTGAAGACAAATTTTGAATTAATTTTCTGGATGACATAGTTTTTGAAGTGAGACACCAATTGCCTCGTGATTCAAAGCAGAGGAGAGACAGCGTACTGTTTTGGAAGTCACATTTGATCCTCTACAAAATTGGTTTTTATCATCCAATTACCAGAATAAAATGAACTGCAGCTCATATTGAGGTTTGTATTGCGCAGTTTGAGGTAATGAATGGAACTTTCCGAAATTAATCGATGGCAATGGTTTTCAGAAGACATAGCTTTGAAATAAGGCCCTGGAGAACTCAACAATGTTATCTTTCGTGGTTATGAAATTACAGACATGTTCTAACATTTACCTGATCATATAAGCCAGGTTGTTTGAGTAACACGAGGTATACGTTATTGTAACCATGTGTTTAATTTACAGACATCGAAAGCGATGAACAGATCTCTTTGCCAAGATACGTGGGCCATGTTTGTGCAGTTTATGTTACAAAGAAAATTTTATTTAGTTTGGTAGCTTGTGTTGAAGGATACTTAAATGATTTGAGGTCATTTTTCGCTATTCAATGGCTATTCTAATTTCTTTATAGACAGTAGTCTTTAGAAAAATTGTCGTGTCTCGTTACGGCCTTGTAAATAGTCTAAACGTCCAACATGGCTAGACTGGCATGTGGTGAAGACCTGATTGTTGCTTATTCCTATTGGACCTTAGTAGACATACATCTGCTCTTTTTATTGAGACAAACAGGAAAAAAAGAGAAGTCCATTTGAACTTAGTTTTCCCTATAAACAATTGTCTTTACTGCCTTAGCCTTTTTTCCCCAATGATGTTAATTATCCCTGAGTACAGCTGGTTACTTTTTTTCATGAATATTAATAGCACCTAGACAGGAGGGTCTTATTTTTATCTTTAATAAAGAAAAAAGGAAGTCATTTACGACCACAAATTCAAACTTTCTGTTTTAAAAACAGCTTGTGTTTTATAACCTACATTACCCTTATTGAAACGGTTTCAACTTCTGTCTACCAAGTTGCACATAATTACGAATACTTGGAAGGGCTTAGGGTATGAACTGAATTTAAGACATATGCCCAATGATGGTAGATGAATTCAGTAGAAAACAGACCTTGGCTATAAAAGACATGACTCATAAAGGAGAAAGAAATTTGATAAGTAAAAAAGACGTATATTGAAAAAGAAAAAAACAATCTAGTCTTAGTAAACTGTTCTTTTTATCGAATGACACCATATTCAATTTTTTGAAAGCGTAAGATTACGATGTATATACTAACCTGATTTTGTTCCAAATAAGAAGGCAAATTCATAAAAATAACAAAACGGGAAAAAAAACCTAATTTGGCGCGAACAGACGTTTACTTCTCAGAAAACAAAAACACAACAATTCACTGCGTCGCAAATAGAATAAAATCAGTTGCCAATTGACTATCTTAGACTGCTACTTAAACGAAAATCCAAAAATGGTCAAATGAGAACCTGTTAGTCAAGACAGAAAGACAAGTATTGTTAAAACTATGTAAATATCATGGTTGTAATACTCTTTGTAGTGTTGGTTTTGTTGTTAGCGTTTAATTTCAAATACATCGAGAAACGTAAGCTACTATGAAAACTGACAAGGTCTTTTGTAGGCTTTTGCCATGTTACAGTTTGCCGTAGTCGCATATAATATTCCTATTTGAAATTCATTGGCATGCCAAATCTATTTTTGCGACTTTGTTTTTGTTGGTTTTTTTGTTTGTTTGTCTGCAAAGTCCAACTCCACTTCCACGTAGTGCAGACTGGTAACATTGATTGGCCTTAACACCCTTCAATGGCTAACGGAGCTCTGGTGAAGCCGACGAGGGCCAATCACCCTTTCAAACGATAAACTGCGATTACGAAAACTACAATTGCATCAACCATTTTTATCAATGAGAATGAAGCTACTTTAACTGCAACCAGCAGTCCTATGAAGTCAAATAGTCAAACCGAAAGGCGCTATCTGACCAATAAAGAAAAGCATGGATCTCATTCACAATTTAAATTATTGGTCGGGAGGTTCGACACACGACCGCCCGAAGTAAGCTTTATATATATATATATAATGTATATTTCATTTTACTGTAGCATTTATACAATTCCAAAAAGTAATCGGTCTCAAACACTGAGACAAGATTACTCCTACATAAAAAGTATCATATCAGAAGAAAACTGATTACCGATTCAAACTACATTGGACTCAAAGACTTCCAATGCTTTGAGAGTTACAAGTTACAAATTCACGATTCACGAATTACGAGTAAATACTAACTGGTCTACAGCAGGATGCATTTCAGGTTATATCTGACTTCAAGATACAAAAAATATTTTAATTAGAACTTAAGGAAGGTTTTGCAAATCTTAACAGTTCCACTCGTAACTATATTTTGCATTTTATTTATATGTTTCGCCGTTTCTTTCTTCTCGAAACCAAGTTCTTCCATTACTTTTTGCAGACATGTTGGGACATATCCAAGTGCCCCGATGATGATTGGTATCATTTTAAACCGATAGTCGGGATACATTATCTGCATGTTTCTCAGTAGTGGTGCGTAGTTGTTCATCTTTTCGTCGATCTTGTTTCCGATATTGATGTCAGTTGGGCAGCTGAATTCGACAATAGAGCAAACTTTCGTAGATTTGTCCCATATGATCATGTCAGGTTTGTTGTGTGGTGTTTTCGTAATGGTTTTGACTGGTAGGTTCCACCAGTACTCGACATTGTCTATTTTTAACACTTACTCGGGATATCGTTTCTCAAAGTAGTTGTGTTCAGGGTGGTTCATTCTTATGACTGCCTTCAGCACGTACTTTGCAAGAGCATCATGTCGGAGGGGTAGATAGTATCTTGCTGACATTTTTGGGCAACCATTGGTTATATGGGTTACGTCCTCTATGCTGATATGGCACAATCTACATTTGTTGTCATTTATTTGTTGTAATTAATTGATTTAAGTAAGTAAGTAAATACGTTGGTAACAAATGTCCAGATGTGATACTAGTACTCAATACAGAACGTATAGTAGATTTACAGAGACAGAAAATTGTCTCGGGCATAAGATACTTTCAAGCAAGATAGAAAGAACCATTCATTAAAGAAGCGGACTTACCAATAGACAGTATTTTCAAAAAATCTTTAAGAAAGATCTAAAGACAAATGACCGACGAGTCCTTTTCAATGAAGAGTTCAATAGCAGTCTGAAAACATTACATTAATTCAGCTGCAGCATCGGAACCGATTTGCTTCAAGCTGAATCCCAAGTAATACCATCAATAAATTGTCGAAATCCATTCCATTCAGCCTGACATAAATTAAAGTCTTACGAGAATGTATTTTGTTAACAAGGTTTGAATTAGTTGCCCAAGCCTCTTGAGTGATAACAACATGATCAGAAAATCCAAAAGAGATCAAGATAAACCTCCACAGTGCTTAGGAATAGAAGCCAAGAAAATATATGAAAGAGATTTTCCTGAGGCTTTATTGCGAAATGTTGTCGGAAAATCAACAAGCTGTCTAAGGTCATGGAGCAAGAACGAAGTTGTAAGCAACTTCTCCGGGTCTGTAAGCCCCATTCAATTGAGTAAAGTAGGTCATGTGATGAGTCTGATAATCATTTTAAAAAATATGTTAACAGTGTTGTGATACCATTTATTTTACTTATTTTGTTAAGCTTCATCAGATCTCGGTGAATGTTGAAATCTATGAGAGTAGGTGTTATACCGTATATTCTTAATCATCATCGTCGTGTCGGTTGGGTTACCCGGGCCAAGACTACTCGTTCTTTTCAAACGTCACTTTCTTGAGGTCTTCTGGTAGCATTCCTGTGTCGAGTGAGGTGATATCCATATTTGTAAGCTTTAGACGCCCAGTAGATCGATGGCCGTGTCTTCGTGTGTCATTCAACAGAATCAAGTTGCTGGTCAATTCATTCTTGCTTCTAAAACAATGTCCTGTGTACCGTAAACGTCTTTCTCGGATGAGTGAGAAAACAGTGGGTATAGTTCCATACAGCTCAGCTTTTGTTGGGTGCTGCCTCCAAGAAATATTCAAGATTGCGCGTAGCATCCTGTATAGGTTCCGTACGACCTCTTTTCATGATTTTTCGTCAATGTCCAAGTTACCGCTACGTAAAGTAAAATTGATTCAACAATAGCTTTGAAAAAGTTGCGCTTTAGGTTATCGTTTCTGGCAAACAGAAATGGCTTTCGTTAAATTCTGATAACACTGTCGGTGGACAAACTGCTCCCCTTCAATAAAGTGACCTGGAATCGAATTGATCTGCTTCTCGTACACATTGCCACCTCCTAATTTGAGTCTTGCATCTTCACTTGCCAGAAATTTCGAGTACGTCTCATTCGTTAATTGCGTCAGGTTTTGATCATCCATTAACAATTAATCATAGTGAACGGTACATTTATGTGTTCCTTCTGCCATCGATTTATTTTTTACGAGACCATAGCTGCCACCTATCTATAAACAAAATTTAACTGAATAAGATTAGACATTATACCAATAAAAAACATCAAAATAACAAAATATGTATATATAACATTCAATCGAACGAAATTTATTATATATTAAATTAAACTTTTTCGATAAGCGTATAAATCATAGATATAAAGTATAAGTTCAACAAAGCAATTTATTCTTTACCTTTTATAAAAATTCTTTTCTAAATAAATGGTAACTTGCAGCCAAACGACTGTCGAAACATCAAAAGGATCAAATATTCCGTACCACTGCACAACGTTCTCAAATTTTTGTCTACTCTCTCAAGAATTAAATTACAAAACTGAACTGTCATGTCAGGCAAAATAAACAATATAAACTTACCATGGGGTGACTGTGTTCACACGGAAGTGTTGTAAACGGATTAAGCATCCTGGCAAAACAAGAGTGGTTGGATAACGATGTGTGTATATTTCATTCATCCATACAGTAATCAGTAATCACATGGTTGATGACGCAAGAGAAAGCCAAGGGCGACTGCAGATTCCTGGGGTTTGGGGAATCGATTTTTCTGACGAAGACGTTGTGTGCATGGTTTGGATATTGTGAAGAAAGTTTTCCATCATTTTATAGCTCAAAAACTATCCAATTCAATTTGAAATTATGATTATTATTATTTCAAATGTTGGTACTTCCCCCCCCCCCCAGAAATTTAGTAATCCTCCCCCAATGTAATTATAATTTGAAATTACTTTGTAAACACTTTTATGTAATTTACAAACATACATATTGGTCAACCAGGTATCTTTTAAAATGTGGAGGAACAAAATAGCAAAAAACTCACCTTGACCCCCAATTATTGGGAAAACGCCCCCCAACTCGGTCGACAAACATCAAAATTCGTTATCTACGTGTAAATTTGGTGTAAAAAAGTTAGTCTGCAAACGTCCCAGCTGGGGTTACAATGCTCCCCCTTGAACCTCTGGACTATGTAGAAGTCTTTCAGCACTTTCATGATCGTCAAAAAAGAGAGCTAACTCATCATTGTAGTCTGCATCAGTTACTTGCTTGACAGGAAATCTTCTTCCTGCTGAACGTTGCAGGGTAAAACCAAGGTTCTTGTTGTTTTCAACTGACATACGTAAGATATAGTCTAGCGCTAAGATGAAAAGTAGAGGTGCCAGTGTATCGCCTTGTAGGACGCCTGGAAAGATTCTGAAGAATTTGTTATCTTCATCTGGCATTCTTAAATACAGTTAAATATCCCTGATGATCTATACATTGTTTTACAAAAAGATCATATACTCAATAGCAAGTATTGTATTTATCTTTACTTAATCCCAGAAGAGCAGAAAACAAGACAAATCCTTAACTCCCCATACAAAATGTTAAATAATAAAGCCTTGAAGCTCCACTCGTTTCATCCTATGTGCATGGTATATCCGCTAGCAATCAAGTAGAAAGGGTTAGTGTTAGGGTTAGGATTCCCTTGCTAGCAGGACACTGACTAGGTTTGGTCAAGGAACACTAACTCATTAGTGCCAAAGTATTTAGTGTCACCAGATAACACCAAATACTTTGGCATCACAGCAGGAGTTTTACAAGAAGACATAAGATAAAAACTATTATGGATATTGATTATGCCGATGATCTAACATCATTTGCAAACAAAATAAAAGGTACTGGGCTTCTATTCCAAACTTGAATATGCAGCCGGTGATATTTTATTCTTTTCCAATGCAAAGAAGAAAGAGAAAATACACGTTAACTCCAAGGAATTCCTTAATGTCATTGCCTGAAATCACTTAAAATATGTCGATACTCTCACCAGTGGGATGTCCGCGATTGAAGTTATTCGATGCACAGATAGCAGGAACGATTGGCATAAACTAGTCGCCAATGTCATACGATAGTGCACATGAAGAAGACACTCGCCATGAGACTGAAAAATAAGATACGACGCACATCTACCTGAAAGCTATCTTCTATTTAAAATATTTTGTGGAAACAACATTCGTCTGACAAACAATTGTAGGAAAAACTTTCGTGTCTACAGTCTGTACCTAGGAAAAGGTGTACAAGATTCGCAGGGCCCTGTTGGAGGAGCAAGAATAAAGCTCTGAGCGGCCTTCTCTTACAGAAACCCCAACATGGAAAAAAATAGGAGGGGCTACCATCATAGATCTACCAGTACCAACTGTGTGAGGATATTGGCTGCCCACCGGAAGACTAAGCAACTAATGAAGATCGTGAAGAGTGGAGAAGAAGAAGAATATTTATCCATGGAATTGACACGTCTCGGTAAGGTGAGGTAAAAAACTTGTTCTTACTAATTATTATCAAATAAGAAAAAATATGTTGCAAAGTTTTCAAGAATAGTTTATTTTATCGGGCAATTAGAATTGCAACTGATTGTATGATCAGTTAATTTTAAAACCAGTTCAGTCATTTTTATCCGACTCTTCCTATAATAAGTGTATATTCACTTAACTTTTGTTCGAACATTTAGATATAAAGTCTGTTATAATTTCAGATATATTGAGGTTGTTCTTAATTAAATTTTCTTATCAGTCTCAAAAATATCTTGTCAATTTTCTCCAAGGTTTGTAATGTTATTTGTCAGAAAAGGACTTAAAAGGATCTTTTGGGATTTTTATTACAATATATTGTTATACCCCCTGAGCTCCGTTTGTTACAAATAAACGTGTTGACATTACAATTTATTCCACTGTGTGATTGGCTTAGTGTAATTTAGCAGTTAATTATGATAAAAAATTATAATTGATGTGTTGCCGGGTAGACTGCCCCAGTTGCATGTAAAATGCTTTTCATTTAGATTCTATATTATATTTAAAAATTTCTTTTTCATATTTTGTGTGGTTAATGTTGCTTTGGTGTATTAATATTAATTACAGTCAAAATTAAGTGAAATTGAGAAACGTATTTGTTTTAAGAAGCTTTATTTAGGTGGGATTTTTTCAAATTTTCTGGATGGGAATAAATTTCCAAGATCGGAAATAAATAATAATGAATTCATGTTTATCTTCATATGTTTGCTTTCTCCTCTTTTTTTGTCTTCAGTGATATAAGAAACCTGAGTATTCTTACTCTATAAGACTGTGCTAGTTTCCTTGATCCTAGCTTCATTATTAACAAGATATGGAAATTTATTTTCGATACAATCTTGAGAGAAGGTTTCTTCGACACAAGGAGGGCAATGTTTAAGAGAAGTAAAACAGGTCATAACACATGACAGCAAAAACAAGTTTACGATTGCAATCTTTGAGTTCATTTATTGAATTCGAATATTGAGAAGTAATATCTTTTTCTTGTTGGCATATTTGCTGCAGTAACTACAAACGTATCCGCTCATCGTCTATCTCCTCAAACAAATGTCAACACTATGGGCGGGTGAATGTACTACAAGAAGAATGATTGAAAAGGACGATTGATCAAAGTAGCTAGCAATCATAAGATTAATTATTCTTGGTTTTTCCTTAATCTTATTGTTGTAAAACTCAAATTTATTTTTTGATAGAATATTCAAGCAGTTGTTTTTGAGTAATCTTCGAAAGATTTTTCTAATCAAGTAACTAATTTCTTTATAATACAGAAAATCATCAACAGTTTACTTGGATTTTTTCATTAATATTTTATTGATGACGTCATTCCCAGTATACATTTTCCAAAAGTTTTGCAAGCGGATTTCTTTGCATTCTCAATATTATCGACCATTAATTCAGTCTCAAACTATAGAAGCAATAACGTTTAAAAAAGCTTATATCACTTTTTCTCTTAAACGTTTTATTTCTATTTTGTCAGCAATTTCCTTATCTCAAAATGCAGCATTTATTACCATGATGAAAAGGCCTTCCCTAACAATAGGCCATATTTGTGTTGCAGATAAACTTCGAAGGAAGTAATGATAAATAAATAATAATAATGATAATAATAATAATAATAATAATAATAATAATAATGTCCTGGGTATTGACATTAAACTGCATCTGGTTGTGGAGTTTCGACGTGGGTGAATGAGGTTACCCTTTGCCACAACTACCTCCAGGTCACCCTTGAGCAAGGTGTAGTACCTGTTAGCTCTCCCCGAGACTTTAAAGTACCGAATTGGCATCCGGCGGGGTAAAGTCTGCCTCGTGGATAGGGGGCTCTTTAGCCTTGGTTGGCAACCTCCCTAGTGATGGTGTCACAATAAAAATACCAGGCAGGAAAACCTTACATAAACCAATCTTTACTCTTGGCAGTAAGGCTAAAATGCATCTTAAATATCAAAATTAAAACCAGAAGTAAATCATACCGCCTCGTCCGTCGCGCGGGTCAACAAGGGACGCGTCCCTCAGGGAGAGACCAGCCTGAGGTCGAAAAGAATGCAACTAGGTCTACCTTTTCCCAAAACAAAAGTACGCAAGGTCACCAGAACGAGGTAACCCTCAACCCTGGCCCTTCGGAACCACCAAATAGTAATATAAATACCACACCTCAAAAGAAAAAAAGAAAAAAATGGACAAGGGAAGAGTACGTTGAAGTAATATACTGTTTTTATTATGCACTTAAAAAGCCTGAAACTAATAATTCTGACGACACGTTTAAAATCTGGTGTGAAAGAAATAGTAATAGTGATAAAGTGGAAGGTATGGATGCGAATAGACTAGCTAATCAAAGAAGATATATAATTCGCGAAAAGAAATTAACAGAAGTTGAAATCTCAAACATTAAGGAAAGAGTAAAAGATGATACAAGAGAGAATTTAGTAGAAGATCTGGGAAATGAGTTACAACAAATGGATGGTGATGTTTTTACAATTGATGAGAATATTGATATGCATGGCAACTTAAATGTGTTAGAGGAGGAACAGCAAAAATCTGTAGGACCTGTACCAGCTGTTGAAGTAGATGAAGAAGAACTGGCAAATATGAAGATAGACATTTTGGAAGAGTTTTCAGTAGTTCAGCATACTAAAATCGAGGAAAGAGAATCATTATTTAAAATCAGACACCCTCACAAATTCAAAAATATCTTTAATTTAGGAAACAAAGCCTTAGAAATAATCTGCAATGAAATTAATCCAAACTTGACTGAACTCAATGAGTTAATGTATGCAACAGGAAAGGTTCTTCAGACAAAATGTGGAATCAAAATTAAGAAAGGAAAAAGTACCAAAAAAGCCAGTAAACCGAAATGGCAATTAAAGATAGAAATGGAAATCAAAACCTTTAGGAGGGAGATATCACTGGTGGAGGAACTGCAAAAAAATGAAAACTTTAAGTCGGGTAAAGCTAGGAAAGTCTTACGAAAATATGACATTAAAGACAGAGAACAATTGCCAAGTTTGAAGGAAGAATTGAAACAAAAGTTGCAAGTTAAGGCGCAGAGGTTACGTAGATTTGACAAACGTCAAAAGTTCTACAGGCAGAACAAAATCTTTGAAACTGATGCTAAAAAGTTTTATCGTGAAATCGGGAAAAAAGCAATAACTGCAGAGGATGTGCCGTCGGAAAATGAAGTTCGTGAATTTTGGAATAAGATCTGGGGTAATGAGAAGGGTTTTAATGAAAATGCGGAATGGTTGCAAAATTTGGAAGAAAGCACAAGGGATATACCAGAGCAGATATGGGTTGAAATTACAACAGGCGAAGTTAAAAAGGCTCTTCAAAAATCTCACAAATGGAAGTCCCCCGGAATAGACAAAGTGCCAAATTTTTGGCTAGACTCTCTCTCTTCTGTTCATGATAGGATTGCAGTTATTTTCAATAAGATTATAACAGAACCCGAAACTATACCAAAGTGGTTTTGCCTTGGAACTACCTATTTGTTACCAAAAAGTAACGAAACAAGGAACCCGAAGAACTACCGCCCGATTACCTGTCTCTCTACGTCTTATAAACTACTTACATCGATATTAACTGATAGAACTTATATTCATATGGATGAACAAAATATTTTTCCAATTGAACAGAAAGGATGTAAAAGAGGTTCATATGGTTGTAAAGACCAACTCCTCATAAATAAAATGATTCTTGAAAATGCTCATACCAAGCACAAAAATTTAAGCACGGCCTGGATTGACTATAAAAAAGCATTTGACAGTGTTCCGCATTCCTGGATTTTAAAGACACTAGAAATGTACAAAGTTTCTCCTGCCTTTATTAACTTCCTGCGAGTCAGTATGACCTTGTGGGAGACCAATCTTACTCTCACACATGCTAATGGCACCCTTTTTTCTAACTGTATGCAGATAAAATGTGGAATCTTTCAGGGCGACTCTCTTTCACCTCTTTTATTCTGCATGGCCCTTATCCCACTCTCGAAGCTCCTCAATGACACTGAACTTGGATATAAGATCATGGGCAGGAAGATAAATCATCTGTTTTACATGGATGACTTAAAACTGTACGCTAAGGATGATGGTGATCTGGAAGGACTTTTAAAGACTGTCAAAGCGTTCAGTGACGACATAGGGATGGAGTTTGGTTTTGATAAGTGTGCCAAAGCAAGTTTTAAGCGGAGGAAGTTAGAAAGAACTGAAAATATTGAACTGGACGAAGTGACGGTGATTCAAGATCTAGAACAAGAAGGCAGTTAAATATCTGGGTGTAAGTGAAATTGACAGCATACAACACTCGCCTCAAGCCTCAAGCATCAGGTTACTTCTAAGTGGTACTCATCAAAATATTCATTTTTAAAGGATTTTTGGAATCTAAACAATTCCAGTTATATGTGGCGAGGAACTTTGATAAATATGATCTGATGCATAAAGATAGAAAAAAGAGAAAATGTGGCAGCATTTTTTGCTTCCATTCTTCCTTCTTTGATATTAAATATAAAAAAAGGATGGAGCTTAAAGTTACAGGTTTAGAGGCAATATGAATCAAAGGTTTTATATTAAGGTCGAGGTCTGTACCAGTGTGATTTTTTCGAAGCCTCCAAATAGTTGAGAAGGTGAAGATATTACTATAGCAATTCTCAAACCATTGAAAGTGCTAATTTACACTTGCTAGCATTTACTGAATGAGAATACACTTTCAAAATCGGGGCTATCGATTTGGTTGCATGGATATTAAATCACTCAACAAAAAATGCATAAAAGCCTGATCAAAGTATGCATGGCAAAAAAACTTGGTTTCTCTTTATAAGAAAAACAATTCTACTAATTGGGATCATATGAAAAAAAGCACTAGCCAACTGCTCTTTTATCAGTCACTGGACTGAAAGCAAGTTGTACCAAACTGGACAGAACCAATTAAATTGTAATTACATGAAGTGTCATAGTACTGTTGTAGTAAGCAATGTGGACGTTTGTCAGTACATAAATGAATAAAATACAATCTTAATTTGGACCAAGATTGTAAAAAGCACAAGTACGTTTCAACATAAATAATATGATAAAAAAAGTTAAAACAATGCAAAATAATTTTGGATTTTAATCCTTTATCAGTACATATAAAGTGATAAAATTCACTACTTTACAAAGTTGTTATAAATATTTTTAAACAATAATAGAAGATATTAATATATGCAGCACAGACTCCCAAAGGGGCTTTATAGCAAAACAATTCTTAGAAAAATCATCATTACACGACAGAAACATTTTACAGGATCACGCTGCATGATCATCTTACTCCACTCCTGAATAGTATCAGTATAGTAATTTTCTCTTGATCATTCAGTTTCTATTTATACAACGATTTCCATAAATATTCAAGATACTTTCCCTTAAGGCTTGCTAAGATTTCTCCAAGAGAATTTGTGGCTAGAATTGTTTAGCAAATGGGGAAAAGGTTCTGACTTCTTTATCACCTTTTCGTGCTCATCCATGTCAACTTTTATATTATGGATGTATTTCACTAATATACTTCATGCAGCAGTTTTCTCATCTACCTTCATCAATTTTGAATTCAGCATATGGGTTCCTTTCTTTCAGTGTGTGTAACTTTCTCACTTTCTTTGTTTTCCATTTAATAAGAACATTAAATTTGTCTTCTTTAAATTGGTGAATTGTCTTCAAAACGTGCTTTAAAATCTTGTTCCTTTCATAGAATAGAGTTTCAACAAATAAATTACATTTTCGCTTTTCTTGGAAGAAATCCCTAAGAATTACCATGTCAGTTTTTTTAGTTTATCTTCTAAACTTTGTTCAAATTGATTAATTTCGCTTTTCTTTAACTTTTTGCATTGACGAACTTTCTTGTAATTAGTGATTTTTCTTCTTCGAAGCTGGAGAAAATAACTTGTACCCTGCTCAAATCACAGTTTATTGAATTACGCCTATAAGATTTGGGTAATTTAGACTCCCAAGGAGTTGTAAATTTTGCTGGATATCGGAACACTAGTTATGATGAGTTCATCTCTGTCATTTTTGTCTCAAGAAATCTTTCAGAACTTCTATCGTGAACCATACTTTCTAATTTAATGAATCCAAATCGATGGAAAGACAGTCAAGACTACTTTTCGATTTATTAGCAAATACATCATCTTCGAAACTTTAGTAACATTTTGGCTTTTTTGGTCTCACCTTCTCGTTGTCGAGTTTTATGAGAAAAATATTTGACAAAGTAAGGGCGAGAGGACGTTCTATTGTGAAATATTTAGCCCGAATATAGCAATTCATAGGTGGTTTTGCTGTAATATATTATATACCTATAAAATTCAAAGTCTATTTGTGTGATGTAGGTGGAAGGGTAAAATGTAATCACACTTCATACAACGGTTCTTTGCAGCCCTACACTGAACATAGAGAGTTATTCTGATATAAACATCAGGGTTACCCAGCATATCAACTCTGGTAGTCACATTAAATGAAGACTCACTGTTGGCTCATTTCCAAAGACAGACCTGGAATTCAATTTGAATTTTCAAACGTTGCAAAGTGACCATTCAATAATGGGATAATCAAGTTAAATTGTGATTGAAATTTCCCGTATTTATTGTGAGAGCAGTTATGTATCATTACTTTAAATACCACACTAGATACTTTGGAAATTGTTGTAAACCTCTGCTAGTATGTTATGAATAATCATTGGTAAATTGCCCTGTGCTACGGTCAGATTAGACCTGAATAAGTTGCACAGGATTCTCATTGTTATGGTACTCTGCATTTGGCTTTTTTTCAAGTGTTTATTAGATCTTTCACCGTAAGGCTTCAAGTCACTTAAGTGCAGAGGGACACTTTCGTTATTTAATTTTTTCTCAGTACTTTTTATTATTTTTATTTCTTGGCTTCTTTCCTCTTCGAGTTCTATCCCCAGAAACAATTACAAACTGAATAGTATGACACTATTAAAGGAGAAAAAATTGAGCTAACGAAAAGAAGTACTTACCAGTTTTGAAACACTGAAGCTTAAAATGTCTGGAATATATAAATGCCTCCTTAGATTGGGAACTAGGGTCACATCAAAATTTGAACGATTTTCACACACTGTAATTTGAAATCGAAAGAATTTGTTAACTTAACTGGTATGCTGTTACTCTTACAGTTTGTTTTACAGCAATGAAACATACGGCAAATGCAATTTTTGTTATTGAAAACTCTAAAGGTATAGAACTAGTTGAACTTAAAGGCTCTTACGAAAGCTGACGAGAGTATGCACATTTTTATTTTTGTAAGTGCTAAAATTTACCGGTGAGTAATGCGTCACCATGATTGAACATTAGATTTACCGAAAAGATTCCGTCCCTACCTAAAAACTTCAAATGATATAACCATTAAACTTCAAATAACTACGTCCTTATACTCGGATAATCACACGAATTGCTCAGTTAAGCTGGAATCCGAAAGTAAGTAAAGCCTTGAAGTCAGAATATCAACAAGCCAAAACATACCATTGTTCTAACATAGTTTCCAATCCAGTCGGTCTCTCTCATTACCTTTGTTAGCAAAGAAGAGGACCGAAGAGACGCCTCGAAAAGAGCCAACAGCAACTTTCGTTTCCAGGCTCTATCTTGGCTCCGACAAATATAATTTTCTTTTTGTTACTTATTTAAAATTATATTCAGTCCAGAAAAGTAGATATATTGAAATATAACAAATTTATTAGAGTTTCTACCATGGCATTTTGTGAGTTAATGATATGGATTTGGAAAAATTAAAATGACAAATCTGAAAATGGAGTCAGTGTTTCATGTTTGCATCCTGGTTTCCAGAAATGCTACAAAGGATAAAGTAAAATTGGATGAAAATGAATCAGTATTAATTACAAAATATTACAAAATAATTCACAAATCGTTTAGAATGACGATATTGCAGCTTCAAAATAACAACAATGGCCCTAAAGAACTTTAAAGAAAGGATAAGCAATTGTAGGGTTGAAGGGTGTATTGTAAGTAGTGTGGGATTTGAAAGGCTTATTTATAATGAAATTGATGAGGTAGTTTTAGTGGGGAAAGAAACGGAAGGTGATAATAAGTGTAGTCCCATTCAACATAATTGCTGTATCAAAAAACCACAATGAATTTGCAGATGAAGATTTTGAAGTTTATCTCGGTTTTTTTGCGTTACCTTACATGGTCGGGTTTATTTCATGAATAAGTATGAACCTCCTTCTCTACTCTTCACGATCTTCCATTACAGTCTTCTGGTGGGCAACCAGAATGTTAACATATAGGTCCAAAAAGGTCTTTGCTGGTCGCCCTACACGTCTATTTCCATGCTAGAAGTTCGCTTACAACTTTATCTTTCCTCTTCCAACAGTACCCTGCAAATCTTGTACGTCCTTCTCTAGGTCCAGATCGTAGACACGGACGTTTACCATGCTATTATTTCATTTGTTAACTTAAATTTCTTTTATTGTTTAAAGAGCCCTTTTTCTTTATTTATCAGGAGTTCCCTGAATGTTGCGGGGTGGTGGAAGGTGTTACCGAATAACAACATCCTTAAATAGGAAACCCATGTGTTTTCAAATGCACCTCATATAGGGTATGATTGTGGATTTAATAGGAAATTGTATTAGATATATGATCCTTAATTCGGAGATCTCTTGCTAAGTCAAATTTTTTGATTCTTCATTGTGAAGCTCAACTTTGCTTGACTGTAGAAACAGTTGCTTCACTGGGCAGAAAAATAGTTTTTTTGCTTGGGTTGCTCGAATGTCCTAGTGAACAACCAAGTTTCCGGTGTTACTATTCAAATGTAGAAGAATAGAATATTTCAACTTGATCAGGGATAGATTGAAAAAACCCACAACAACTTGGGTTTAGGAGTCTGAAATTGGGAAACAGGACTCCCAATATGACAAACACTGTTATAAGAGACAAAATTACTTTGATTATTATTACAAGGTATATTCAATGTGCTTCCTGATTGGCTATATATTAATGATGTCACTCAGACTCATGACGTTTTTTATCAGGATGCTTTTACATTAGGGGCTTTCAAGAGATCTTTTCCCATCAAACATCTAAGTAAATTTATGATTTTAAAAAATAAATATAAAATGTTTTACCAGATTGTACCAGTCATTTACATTGGAGTTCTTTGCTGAATTAATTTATCGATATCAGGATAAAACTTTTGGGCCAAAAATATATCTTTGTTTAGAGTTTAAAAGTTATATCTGTATTCTGACGGTTCCATATTCAGGAATTTAAGAAATGATAAATGTGCAGGTAAGATCTATCCATTATTATCTTATAATACTTTAAAAGATTATATTTTATTGTTAAAATATATTTGTCTTCAGCTATTCTTGTTGTTTAATTCCATTCCCTGAGGATAAGAGGCAGTAACAACACTTTGATCTGCATCTTTCTCTATGCCGTTAAATGTCGCAGAGATCAAATTTATGTATATTTTATTTCTCAAGACATTCATTCTTTCTATTACATTTCTGGCAAGTCATTTTCTAAACCTCTGGTAAAGACCAAAAGAAGTATCTCGATATTTTATTAGCTAACAGCAAGTCTAAATTTTCCATTTTATTGAAGTGCAAAGATCATTGCGACTATGATCAGTGCGCTCCTGTGACAATCAAAGTTTATTACATGAAGTACTGAAAATTCAACACATTATGTAAAAAAATGTTTTGGATGATACTTGTGACTCACAGATTGTCACTTGTCTCATCTTCAACACTTTTAACTACACACAAATTTTTCCACCCTACTGTAAAAATGTTTTTACAAAGAACAGCGTTTTTCTATTTCTGCGCAATTCTCTCTCCCAGGTTCTCTGAAAGAGCAACACCTTTCCTTGCATGGTATCTCATACAATTGTTAACATTTATCAAATGTATATACCCTTTTTTTATTTCATGTTGCGAATGTTTCATCGCTTTTTCTGTCATATCATTACTACTGACGCTGCAAATCAAGTATCTGCGAGTTTTGAATCGTCGACGAAATCGTGACATCAATTCGAACCCTTCATTTCGATTCTGGGTCGGCTAAAAACATAGATTTATACCGTGCTTGCCTGCCTAACCCTGAAAAAAATTTGCATATTTTCACACTAGTAGTTGATTAAAATATCAATGGATAGCTTTCGTGAGTTTACTATTCAATCTAAGTAAACGTGGTTGTTTTTTTTGTGCTATCTTAAAAACACAACTCAGAATAGATAATTGAATTGGAGACCCATCCGATAGTTAAGTTAGTATTTTTTGGCCCGTTTCATAAAGTAAGCTTTACATCGCAATTCAAAAACTTAATTGCGGCTGTCTTGTGGTTACTGGTATTTAGTACTCGCAAAAATAATTTGAGCTTTTTTCCAAGCAATAAATGGCTTACTGAAAACCACTATTTTACTTAGATCAAGCATTCGAAAACGGAGATTTATCTAGGAATGGCTTGTAAGCCAAAAATAGCAAGCTAACATTTGACTCTTTGAGAAACCATGTGTTATAGTGTAATCAAAGAGAAACTTAGAGCCATTTATAATGACATAACTAGCTCGAAAAAAGATATTTTGTGAAAATATGTATCGTTTCAATTTGTCGCTAAGGAAATGGCAAAAAGTATCTTGTAATTTTGACTATAATCTACATTTAAGTCAGATTGCAGCTCATAAATTTAAAGTTATTATTCTTTGTTTTTTCCTTGTGTTTTGTTCGCTCGTTTTAAACAAATCAATAACTTCTTTCTTATTCTCTATTCAAACACTTGAGGACAAAAAAACGAATATTTTAACAATGTTTAAAATTTTCTACAATAAATGTTTCTTCATAAACTTTTTCGAAAATTCTACTTCGTTTCTTCTTTGGTTTTTCTTATTTGCTGCCAAATTTAACTATTATTTTCCCATATCCATCTCTTCTTTTTAGAATAACAGTAATGAGGTCATCCCCAGACTGTTTAAAAAATGAAAAAGTAGCCATTGTTGGTTTTTTTTGTTGGTTTCAACGTCATTTTCCCTCAGTAACTGGGGCTCAGACAGTCCGCTTCACAGGGACTTGGATTTGGCAGTGAGGAATTTCTTGGCCGGATGTCCTTGCTAACGCCAACCAATGCCTATTTCTTTTGTAATGCTCCAAAGTCGCCCGCTCGGGGAATCGAACCCGAAATTCTTGATTACGGTGCAGTTGCATTAACCATTAAGCCACGGCTCCTCTAAAACGAAATCCCTCTATGGTTTCTATTAGAATTGAGTGATGATTGGGTGAACATTACCTAGGGCAGAAATAACTGATTTAATGCCTTATGAAAATAGATTATGCGTAGAAAACAAATTGGTAAAAAAAAATTTTGAAAATATTTCTAAACCTTTATTTATTCTATTCATTCCATTTTTCTTTCTTCTGTGATATTTTTTTGTAAAGTGTTGTTCAAGCTTTCAACTGTAATACGGTCGTATTTCGATTCAACGCAGACCCGTTTAATCCTGAATCTCTTTTTATTTCAAATTTCCTCTGGTAGGTACATCGAAATCTCCTGTGTTTTAAATCCCTCATTAATCTGTGTGACTTCTGTCCATGTCTCCTTTGTTAAACAAGTACAAAGCCATAAGTAGTACAAAGAAATAAGTAGTACAAACCCATAAGTAGGACTTCAGAAGGTTGATTCTCAAAGCAATTAACAATCATTTATTGAATAGGATTTTCTCCTCTGCTGTGAAAAAACTTAGGCAGAGTACAATCCTTCAGTTGATTTCAGTTTTAGACTTTATCATGCCTGAAATTTGCTAATGTTTTCATTTGGCTGATCACTAATTCAATTTATTTTTGACGGATATGGAAAACAGATTACAGTACTTTAATTAAAGAGGTTTTTTAATTTTGTAAATATCTAAATTAAATGAATTATTAAACAATTGTTAATTTAAGTCTTTATCAGTTTTCAGCCACATACATTTTAACTTAAAATATTATTTCTAAAATTAATCATGGTAAGATTATAACAAATAATGATGTGGTTTTTATTCTGATTATCTACTCATGCTCGTTTCCCATTTTCAACTAAAGTGGCTTTCTATTTCATTAGTATTGACAATTTTTAAAGTTAAAATATCAATAACTTTAGAAATCTCTGCAAACTTAAAGTACGTGGTTTCGTGTTTTGTTTTTATACATAGTTCTGTTCGTCCCTCAAGCTTATTAGTCTGCTAAATTATTCTTTATTTAGTATCTCAATTATTAATCCATTTATTTATACATTTACTCACATATGAACTCTCTACATAAATTTGAATTCAGTTTCATAATAATAAAAAGCTGTTTTCACTACAAGTTCTGTTTAGTGCTACTGCATCATCATACTACTGCTAATAATTACTATTACTATTATACATTTTATGGGCGTTGGTCATTAAGGGGCGCTCTGTTAACTTTAAGGTGACATTGAAATTTCATTGAAAAGGTCACTCAAATTTCCTGGGACTCCATGAAATCGTTATCAAAAAACGCCAAGTCAGAATTATTTTTTTGCCATTCTTTGATGATGATTTCTTTTCATTAAATGATCCAAATATTGCAGAAAAATCTTTTGCAACTTTTGATGTTAACTTGTTGATTTTTTCAGAGTCAGTTTTATTGTTGACTCTGTTGGCTTCGTTAATCATGTTTACTACTGTAGAACAGAAAAGTGGCGGGTATTAACACCTGATAAAACTAGGTCCAAAATGGCCTCCGTTTTATCTGGTATTCTATTACACGATGATTGAAACATGGATTCCTGTACTTCTTGTCCTCAGTAAGAAACTAATTCCCTGTGCCACGCTTCACTTCTGTAAGTATCTTCTAATGGGTAAGAAACATTTTGAAGTTTGATTCCGTGGACACGGGACAGAGTGTTTGTGGTGATTATTGGTTCCTTTATTGGAATGGCAGAGAAGAGGTAGTGTCGTCAGTATTCAGTTGCTTATTTGAAATTTGGATTTATTTCATCACCTTTAAATTAGCATCAGCTAATATGTTGAAGCTAAAGTGTGTTTTCAAATGAGACTATGAAACCTTCCAGACTGATTAAAATATTGAAAAATGAAAACGGAGGTAAGGCCAATGAAGACATGAGTTTTTCTCAAGAATTAAAGGAATAATAAGCGAAACAAACCATTGTTACATCCTTTTTCTAAAAGACAACAAATCAAAATGATCGCAAAGGGTGTCAAATCACATACCGTTGAAGAGAAACTGATTCTGTCTGCAGGTAAGAAAGTAATCACAACAGTAATGAAACGTGATGATGGTGGAGTCCCCCTCAGAATAGGTCCTGTGTCACGTAGTATCATCTAGATGGCTAATGATATCGAGTCAAAGCTGTGAATGATCTGAAGAACTAAGAATTCGCCATTCTGTTGTATCCACCCTGCGATATAGCGAGGTCTTACTCTTGGTATATATACTTTACTTCAGAGATATTTCTGTAGTAGAGGAACTTTTATTCGCGAGCTCTAACAACTGACACGAAAATCATTTGTATAATTGAAAGTATTAATGGGATTTCTAAATGTGAAAAGTATCCCTTTGAGTGATATCATTACAAGTAGTATTGATGGTACTCCATCAATGATCGGTAAACAGCTTAGTTTTATAGCCAATCTGCAAAACTAATCATCTGGAATGTTTCCAATCCATTGTGTAATCTATCACCAGAATTTGGTTGCTAAAGGACAGAGTAAGTGCCTGAAATCTTCACTACATATCTTGATCAAGGCTGCAAATAAAATAAAGGCTCGTCCTCATAATAATCGTCTATTCAACCAGATCTACCATGAGACTGATACGACTTTTGAACTGCTTCTTTACCATACCGACATCTGTTGGCTTTCCAAAAACAACTGTCTACAGTGCTTTAATGCACTCTAAGTTACCATCATGGAACTCCTAAAAAAGCTGGATAGTTCGATCTACAAGATCTACATTTAGTTAAAACATGATATGGCATATCTCTGTGTTTAATTTCTTAGAAAAAAATAAGTCAAATGAATCAAAAGCTGCAAGGTCAAGATATGAATCTAAATAAAGCAAAATGTACCATCCTTTCTTCCATTGATAAACTAATACTATTTAAAGAAAACGTCGACCAACACGACTTCCATCAGTTTTCTTGTCTGCAAAAACTGAAGAATCAACTCAGTGACTCAGATTCTGAAACCTTTTGTGCACACCTTGAAGGTATCAAGGCAGAAATGTTAGTGGTTTGTAAGGATTTGTCTGAACGTGCTGTCCTAGCATGGGTAATTGAACCATTTCACTTGGCTGTGACCACATTACACAAATCATTACAGGAAAAATGATCGAGATACAAAACGACATCAAAGCTTAGGCCAGGTTTCATCGAGCATTTTTGGATCTACGAACGCATTTCGTATCATAAACTATGGAAACAGATGAAATAGTTTGTGTTGGTTACTTCAATATCATGTTTAGTCGAAAAAGCCTTGCATTCTGTGGTCCAGATTTTGAGTAAGCAAAGGAATAGACTTAACATGACGACGATAGGAGATCTCAAGTTCCTTCTTCCTAATATCGAGCAAGATATTAGTACTTTAGTCAAATTCTACAAGACACAAAGTGCACACTGAACTGTAATCAGAATGCATACTAAAAACGTCATTTTATTTCCATTTTGTTTTGGACTTTTACCCCTTTATTTACACAGGACATATATGGAAAACAGCATTTTATATTGTTGATATGTTTTATCCTGTATAAATATTAGTAAATAATAATAATAATAATAATAATAATAATAATAATTTCGGTAAAATCACACAATATTAAGTTATTTCAAAGTGTAACCAGTTAATGGCTTTGCTTGTTCTATAAATTGACTTGACTTTATTTTCAATTAAAAACACTACATCGTCAATTATTAATTCATAGATGAAATGAAAGTTCTATAATTATTTTTCTTAATCAAATATCGATTGAATTCAAGGAATTGATAAGAAGTGGTTGGAAATGAAAGGTAGAGTTTCTCTTTTTATATATTTTTGGTCAGTGGTTAACAGAGCAAATCTTTGCTTTATACAGTGACATCTCTTGTTCATCCTCTTATCCCACTTCTGTCACAAACTTGTTTTCAGTTACTGTACTGAAGTATTTACTCTTCAATTTACCTTCTTTCTCTCTTCCCATCCCGATCTCGCCTTTATACACACCCTCTTCTCTCTTTAACACATGGCCGTGCAATCAAAGCCAATCCTCTCGTGGTTTCTTTGATATCTTTTCAACTCTGATAACTTTTAACAAGGTGATATTCCGAATCTTATCCTTTCTACTTATTCCATCATCATACTTATTTCTCCATTGTTTATTTTTGTTTAGAAGCTGAATCTCATTGGCACGCTTCCCTTCCCTATAATATAAATCGTCGTATCCATGTCTTATTTTCTTTCCTTTTCCTTCAGTAGGTTGTTGTGTATCTGCAAAAGAATTAGGCAAAAGTCACAGAGGAATGGAACTCCTCAAACAACAAACAGTTAGCAGAGACAATGTCATCTACAAATCACGATAAATAAGAGATCCGATTTAACATTTCCTGGGCTTAACAGCAAATTGGCAAATTTGTTTGTCATAGCTCAATATTTAAAGAAAGGTGTCACTTGCCTTCACATACAGTGATAAATTGTCAAACTCGTCTCTACTTAAAGCGATTATTTCATTTGGTAAAGGACAGAGAACTGACGCTCTAATCCCCTCTCTGTGGATTTGAAACATATTATTAAAATTATGTTCAAAATTCAAAATGGAATTAATGAAATGAATTTCTATTAATAAATAGTTTAATAAAATTTATCTTTAATACATTACTTTTCTTGGTTGGTTTTGTTGTGTATTTTTTACTTAAAGATATATTGTATAATATAAAATTGTACATAAAATAGTTAATATTAATTCACTGAAACTTTTCTTTTAGTGCAAAAAAATATTGTTCTTTGTAAAGCAGTAAATGCCTTTAACCAAATCTGTTCTCTATATCTTACAGTTGTCTTTTGTCGGTTCATTGGTTAGAACAAGATAACTGTAACTTTGTATAACTATATTAAAATATTTAGAGAGAGAGAGCAAACATCTCACTCAATAACTAAATATTAGTTGTTACTTCAATTCACTAACCTCTAATTTTGAGATAACAATATATCTAGTGATCCCATAGAATGTATGAAATGAAGAAGTAGACACAAATAGATCAAACAGAAGTGATGCAGCTGTTCGATAAACAAAGGGAAGAGAAAAATATTTAGACAACCATATCAAGAAAGAAGCTCACAATATGCTATTGCAATCAGTAAAAATAGAATGTTAAACCTTTTGCCATCCAAACTCTGATACTAAAGCGTTTTTATTAAAAACATTATTAAATTCAGTAACATTTGTTTTTCTACTGTTGTTTTCCTTGCTACTGCGTGACTTAATCAATCATTTCATGCCAAATTTAGTCGTTCATACCTACCCTAATTCTAAACATTCAAATCTTTAAATTCGATTTAAGACCTTATCTCTCATTGGTTAACGTAGAATCAGAAGCAGATGGTATGCTTTGCACCACTATTAAGTTTTGATGATAATTATTACAGAGAAAGCATATTGAAAAAGTTAATATCAAATAATCAATAAACTATCCCAGAGGTATACAATATCTTTGTTTTAGCACATTGTGATTATTAATTAATATAATATATCCTTTTAAAAGTTTGAGTGCTTCATACAATTTACTAAAGCTTATAATTGCAACTGCTTCAAAGGATGGAGTACTGCAAGCTCTTATTCCTTCAAAGAAGGTAAGATATACAAACATGGTCTATACTACAAATGACACTTGTACTTAACGTCCAAATCTACTGTATTTTTTCTAATAGTTTTTGCTTTCTTTATTTTTAAATATATACCAGTGTAAAAAACATAATATTTATTGCTTAATATACATTTTTGACGTTTAAAGTCTTCTCGGGCACCAAAATTACTCTGTTTAAGAATAGCAATGCTTTTCTTGCGACTCATTTACAAGAGAAGAAAACAGTTCACATTTCACTCTTGTTTAGAACAGATAACCTGTTTTCATTTACTCAAGAATGTAAAATAATTAATACATCGATACAGATACGAGTAATATATTTTTAACATTAATGAGAAAATTTCTTAAAAGCTTTAGAAATTAGTAAAGTCACGGTAGGAAGTTAGGTAAGGTATTTCCAAATGACAAATATTCTGTACATCAAAGTAAATTCATGTGGTTACAGCTTTTCAGCTGACTCGGTTGATTAATTTAGGTCTTGGTGTAAGTGGCTATCCAGACCATCTCTGGGTTTTTATTTTACAGATGGTTTTACTTGTCTGCCGTCAAAACTCTATCATCGATGAGTATAGATTTATCAAAATATGAAGTGTATTTTTTATATATATCTATCTACCTATCTATCTATCTACCTATCTATGTATCCATGTATCTATGTATCTATGTATCTATGTATCTATGTATCTATGTATCTATGTATC
>RDPX01000167.1:291534-317213 GCA_003991215.1 Morbakka virulenta | reverse complement strand
TAATACTAATAATAGTAATAATAGTAATAATAGTAATAATAGTAATAATAGTAATAATAGGTTTACTGCAATCAACAAGTTTTCACATGCAGTTTCAGGATTATTGATTGGACGCAGAATGAGATAAATACCTAGACTGTAAAATCAGAAAAAATATTGATCAATGACAATATGCACTATCCTAAAGCTGATTGTCATAGGTTTTACCTTCCTTATTACATCCTTCAAGGGATTTGATAGCTTCTACTAAAATCTGTAATGCTGAGTTGAGTGGCTAGCATAACGACCTTCTTGAAGGTGCGTTTTGCAACCGGCGACAACATAAAGAAAGGTTTCTGGTTCAAATCAGATTTTTACGAGTTGCAAGGGTATTATTCAAATAACTAATAGTAAAGGTGAAGATATTTTTGAGCAGCTTACTTTGAACTTTAGACCAAAACTTGTTATATTTTGAAGTTGCGTTGTCAAACAGAAATGAGAGAATGGTACCTTGAGTTGTAAGATGCCTTTGTGCGTAACGAGTGACAGTTTGGCACTGTAGCAATTTTGTGGTAGGTAGCAACAAATTGAGTTCAAATTGATTTTCGGAAAGAAAAACAGAGCTAAGAGTGGCAATTATAGACAGTTCAAGCCACTGGCGTATGTATTTAGAGACCAGGTTGTCGAGATTTTCTGCCACCTAAGTCATAAAAACATTTGAAACAGTAAGGTGCCAGGAAACCTTTGGGAAGGCAGATTCACTATAGAGTCGCAGTTTGTGTTTTGGATGGATAGGTAAAGAATCAATTGGTTTGAGAAGATCTAGTAAAACAGACAAAAGCTTAGATTTGTGAGGTTGATTGGTCATTTCAAAGTCATAGTAACGTCCAAGATACTTAAAGGCATCCCCCATGGCTACAGGAGGTACAGTTTCACTGTTAACAGGGAGCTTAGTTTGCAATTGAAGAGCAGTTGTTGTAAATTTTTTGATTCCGAATGTGACACATTTATTAACCCTTATGATCATGTTGGTCCATTGACACCATCGAGTAAAACAGTTTAAAAGAGGCTGGTTCTCTCTTTCCCCACTTGTAATGACGGCAGCGTCAGCTGCGGATTGAACATGTGATCATTCTTATCGTGAGGTGAAAAACCAAGTTGGTTGTATTTTTCAGCCCTAATATATTGAATGAATGTGTTAAAACACATATAAAAGAGTAGTGGACTAAGACAATCTCCTTGTAAAAGCCCACAACAAACTGTTATGGCTTCAGTTGTAAAATGATCAGTCATAAATTCTGTTTTAAATTCAGTGTTAAGACTGGTGATTAAAGACTTAATTTTGTCAGGAATATGGTGGTGATTGAGAATAGATGTTATTAGGTTGTGATGAACTTCACCAAAAGCATTTTTAGGTCTAAAAGAGTAATGACTAAGGAGCGTTGATTAGTGCGAGCCTTGTTTATTATGTGCCATCATTACAGTATGTTCTAAAGTACCCGAGATCTTAGAAGTAAAGCCTTTTTGAATCTTATGTTCAATGAAGTTATTATCCTTTAGGTATTCAAATACAGAGTCACGCAAACAGAATGTAACCCTTCTTCTGTATTAAAATCGTACAGGCCTTTTTCCATTCAGGAGGAGCTTTGCCAGAAATCCATATGATTTTACTTATTTCTGTGAGGAACATCGTTTAAAGCAAATTATAGATATTTTATCTAGTGGGCATGGTGAGGCAGATGACTTCACACGACAAATAACTGATGAAATATTTTTATATGATGGAGGATCAGTGTTGAAAGAGTGCTCGGGTTCGATAAAAGACGGTATCTATGATGGAATTGTAAAGTGTTTGTTGGAAATTGTCGATGAAAGTATTTTTGAAAAGTATTGGGTGCAACAGATTTTAGAGAAGGTTTGAAGTATGCTAGAGCTCTTTTGTAGCACACGCTTTACTTAGCCCCAAAAGATTTTGGAGATAAGGTTATCGTGGTTAAACAGTGTGATCGTTATTGGCGAAGCAAATGGGAAACGTATTTTATTTCCATGACTGATGCGTTGCTTTTTAAGTGATTTTAAGTCCTTTTTCAATTGGTTAACTATGTGGTCTTGATATTTCCATTGGTACCCTTCGTTGAAATTCTTTTTGGCAGTTCCGCATTTATATTAAAAGTGTTCATAAATTGAACTGCTCATGAATCTAATTACAAATCAATCGTTGAAGGTTTCAACTTAACAGATGCAAAAATCGATTGAAAATACCTATTAGCAATTTCCCATTTTTCACTTGACATTGAAAGACGCATTCTCTCTTTAATTTCAAGCTGTTTTCTACTTGACAATATTGTTGTTGATTCACTATTGTTCAAATTATCTTCAGGTATTTGTTCCAATGTGGCTTCCTCAAAGCCTCTAATTTCTCTTCAGTTGCGTGGATGAATTCTGAAGCCTTTCAATCTTGACACACCTTGCTGTATGAACATTTAACACCAGCTGTCCTATTAACAGTATAACTGTCTCTATTGTTTTTCCTTATCAATTGCATGTTGATTTCTCCATTGGGACTGTAATTGTTTTTAAACGGCTTTTATACCTCCAGATTTGGTTTCCAAAAGATTGAAATTCCTTTCCACAGAAACTACAAACCACAAATAATGCTCCAATATATCGAAAACTCAACTCAAATATTTTCTAACAAATTCCTTGTGCGACAATGAGTCGATTGATATGAAGCTGTACTTGGTATATTTTTTAAAATTCTGATTAAACGAGAGCTGTGTACAGAGACGTCTGCATGCCACCGCTCAACAGGTAGACTGATACTACTACTACTACGACTACTACTACTACTACTACTACTACTACTACTACTAATACTACTACTAATAATAANTCCTCAAAGCCTCTAATTTCTCTTCAGTTGCGTGGATGAATTCTGAAGCCTTTCAATCTTGACACACCTTGCTGTATGAACATTTAACACCAGCTGTCCTATTAACAGTATAACTGTCTCTATTGTTTTTCCTTATCAATTGCATGTTGATTTCTCCATTGGGACTGTAATTGTTTTTAAACGGCTTTTATACCTCCAGATTTGGTTTCCAAAAGATTGAAATTCCTTTCCACAGAAACTACAAACCACAAATAATGCTCCAATATATCGAAAACTCAACTCAAATATTTTCTAACAAATTCCTTGTGCGACAATGAGTCGATTGATATGAAGCTGTACTTGGTATATTTTTTAAAATTCTGATTAAACGAGAGCTGTGTACAGAGACGTCTGCATGCCACCGCTCAACAGGTAGACTGATACTACTACTACTACGACTACTACTACTACTACTACTACTACTACTACTACTACTAATAATAATAATAATAATAAATCTTGAAATTTAAATAAAATTAAAAAAAGCATACACGAACGACCAAATACCTTAGGCTATGACTAATAACCCGGTGATTAGTTTTTCTAAAACTTCGCACAATATAAAGAAAAGAAATCAAAACATAATAATAATAAACGTCCTTGGTATGACGATCAACTGCATCCGGTTGTGGAGTTTTGACGTAGGCGAATGAGGTTACCCTTTGCCACAACTACCTCCAGGTCACCATTGGGCAAGGTGTAGCGCCTGTTAGCCTACTCCGAGTCCTTGAAATACTGGGTTGACATCCGGCGGAGTTAAGTCTGTCCACGATCCGCGATATGTTCGAAGTACCAGATGGTAAATGGCGTGGCATACTCAGCCCTTTGGCAGTAAGGTTAAAATGAACCCCGAAATAATATGAAAACAAGAAGTAAAACATACCGCATCGTCCGTCGTGCGGGTCAACAAGGGACGCGTCCCTAAGAGAGAGACCAGCCTGAAATCGAAAAGTATGCAACTCGGTCAAATTCTTCCAACCAAGAAAACCTGAGTAGTCACCAGGAAGGGTAAGCTCCCAACTCTGGACCATCAGGTTCACCACCAATAGATAACGAAAAGAAAAACCGAAAGAAATGGTATAGGGAAGAATACAAGGAAGTTATATATTGTTTTTATATTGCATTTTAAAGACCTCAAAGTAACAACACTAACGATACTTATTTGATATGGTCAGAGCGAAATAGTGAAAACGACAAACTCGACAGTGTTGATGCAAATAAATTAGCCAATGTCAGAAGGTATATCCTCCGTGACAAAAGGCTGACGGATGTTGAAGTGGCCCATTTAAGGAGAATGTTAAGAGAGATGTTGATTCAAGTAACGTCGATTCTTTAGTGAACAAAGGTATTATTGAGAATTTAGAACTAAGTAGAGGCGAAGGTAACGGTGACGTTTATGCTACAGGTAGGAGGGATGAGAATGGAGATGAAGAAGTAGTTAATGGTGAAGGAATTCCAGGTGAAGGTGCATTACAGGAGGATAGACGTAAGAAAAATGATAACGAAAACGAAATTTTTGAATTATGTTAAGAAATGCAAGAAAATGAAATCATCACGAAACATCGTGATGACAAAAAGGCACTTAAAAGATAACGACTTGGTGGCAGTTCCATTTGACAAGGGTATCGGTATATTTATCATGAAAAGGGACGCTTACCACTCAAAGCTTGATTCCATCATCAATCTAATTCAGTTTGAGAAATAAGGGAAGCCAAGAAAGAACGCAAAACATCCAGTTTTGAAAGAAGAAGATCGAGTGGTTGATGCTTTGAAGGACATGAGAGATACAAATCGCATAGATGAAAATCTATTCAATGCTCTTAAACCACAAGGTAGTCAACCAGCTAGATTATATGTACAAGCAAAAGTACACAAAGCCAACACATCTGTTCGATCAGTTCTATCCATGCCTGGTTCTGCATGCCATAAGGTAGCGGTCAAGGTAGTAGAATGGTTATCAGTTGTAACAGAATGCCAGATTAATACATCAACAAAGAAAGTAAGTGATTCGCTTCACAAAATCAAACTGGAAGAAGATGAAGAGCTGATAAGTTTTGATGTAGCGTCCCTTTACACAAATGTTCCTGCCAAGGAATCAATAAAAGTTTGTGCTGACCTTTTATACAGTGGAAAATACGAGATCCCACCTGTGGATAAAAACACCTTCATTGAACTTGCTGAAATTGCCTCATGTGAGGTCATCATACTTACTCATGATGGCTATTACAAGCAAATAGATGGCTTAGCGATGGGAACTCCCCCAGCACCGCATTTTGCAAATGGCTGGTTAAGTCAATTTGATCCCCTTATTAAAGATAGTGCTAAGCTTTATGATCGATATATGGATGACATCTTTCGAGAGATTAGACGGTGTATGCTACAGCAGAAACTAAGGGAGATTAACCAGATTCATCCCAATTTGAAGTTTACTATTGAAAGGGAGGTTAATGAAAAAATTCAGTTCTTAGATATGCTTATTATACACGAAGGAAAACAAGTTTCATCAACGTGGTTTAACAAACCGACAGACACTGGTTTATTTCTGAACTTTCATGCCCTTGCACCGAAGCGATATAAACGATCCGTTGTTTCAGACTTTGTCTGCAGGATATTTCGTGCATGTAGTACATGGAGTCACTTTTACGACAGTATCCAAAAGGCAAAAAGGATTCTTTAAGGAAACCAGTATCCATCAGAGTTCTATGAACCCATTGTTGAAGAAACACTGGGGAAGATAATACTAGGTAATTCATAGAAGAAGGACTTTGATTGTGGAACAGAAAAGATCCCACGAAAAAAGATGATATTTGTACAATATCGTGGAAAATTTACAGAGGACTATGCACGTGCCCTGAATAAGCTACAAGCTCCCTGCACAGTTGTTATAATACTGCGGAAGCTCAAGACTGTGCTACCGCCATTGAAACCTCCCGTGGAAAAGATCTTGAAAAGTGGTGTGGTTTACAAGATATCTTGTCCAGGATGTGATGTACAACAGAATACTATGCACGCAAGGAAACCTCTTATAAAGCCATAAATACAAAGAGATTTTTCGATTAGGAAACGAAGCGTTAAAGAAATCTTGTGAAGAAATAGACCCTAACCTTGCTACATTGAACCAATACAATTTAAATGTGGCATCAAACTGAAAAGAAAGAAAAACGATAGATTCAAGCCTAGTAAACCTAAGTGGGAGATGAAAATTGAGAAAGAAATTGAAAGTTTCAGAAGAGAAATTTTTTTATTGGTGTAACTAGATAAGGACAAGGGAATAAGACGAGGAAATGCAAGAAAAGTATTGAGAAAATAAAAAATGAAGAAGAAAGAGCAAATAAAAATTACCAAAAAAAGTTACAGATTAAAGCTGAAAGACTTCGTAGATTCACGAAGAAAAATAATTTTTTTAGACAATCTTCTTCTTCTTTGCAGGTTCCCAAAGATCAGGGGTCTGCGGCACGAATCTTCCTTCTCCATAGTAGTCTTTCCATTGTCTGTTCATCTCTCACTCCTTTCTTCTCCATGTCTCTCCTGATGGTATCTCGCCATCTCAACCTCTGCCTTCCCCTTGATCTCTTTCCCTTCACTGGCTCTGCCCATGCTTTAAAAATCCAATCCTGTTCCTCTGTTCTTCGAACGTGGCCATACCACCTCAGCCGAGCCTCACGTAACTTTTCTGCAATGGACACTACACCTGCACTAGCTCTTATTTCTTCATTTGTGCATCTCTCCATCAAAGATATGCCCATTATCCACCTCAGCATTCTCATTTCTGTGCGTACAAGCAAGTCCTCCTCATATTTTCGCAGTGCCCAAGTCTCTGCTCCATATAACAGCACAGGCCTTACCACAGTCTTGTATATCTTGACTTTCACTCTTCTTGGGATTCTTCGGTCACACACAACTCCTTTCACTTCCCTCCACTTGTTCCAGCCGCACTTCACCCTTTCCTTTACTTCTTCTTCACATCCTCCTGTATCTTTGACAGTGGACCCCAAGTACCTGAATTTTTCACTTTGCTTCAGTTCTGTCCCATGTCTATCTTTGACTTCTATCCGTTCCTCACCATTCTTTGAGCTTACCATCACTTCTGTCTTACCAGCATTCATTTTCAGTCCCCTTCTCTCCAGTGCACCCTGCCAGCGTCCTAGTCTCTCTTGCAGTGCTTCCTTGGAGTCTGCGGTGATTGTGAGGTCGTCAGCATATAGTAGCTCCCAAAGGTCATCCTGCTGGACTTCTTTGGCGAGCTCGTCCATCACTGTGATAAAAAGGAACGGACTCAGTGCCGATCCTTGATGGAGACCAACTTTGACGGGGAATGGTTCAGAAGTGGCCCCCTGCATTCTCACAGCCGTTCTTGCATCTCTGTACATTTCTTCCACCATCCTCACCATCTTTTCTGGTACTCTTTTGCGCCTGAGTGCCCAAAACACAACATCTCGAGGTACTCTATCATACGCTTTCTCAAGGTCTACAAACCCAAGGTACAGTTGCTGATTCCCCTCCAGCTTCTTTTCCTGAATTTGTCTCACAATGTAGATTGCATCTACCGTTCCTTTTCCCTTCATGAAGCCGAACTGCCTTGCATCAATTTCAACCACGTTCCTGATTCTTTCATCCACAATTCTCTCCATGATCTTCATTGCATGTTCCATTAGCTTTATTCCTCGGTAGCTCCCACACTCAAGATTGTCTCCTTTCTGCTTGTATATGGGTACAATGTAGCTGCTCCGCCAATCATCTGGGATTCTTTCTTCATTCCATATTTTTCTGCATAGGTCTGTGATCCATTTAACACCTTCATTTTCCAGTGCTTTCAGCATATCAGCCGTGACTTCTGATGGTCCACCAGCTTTGTCATTCTTCATTTTCTTCAATGCGCTCCTCACTTCTTCCTCTGAGATATCAGCCATTGGGCCTTCTACTGGGTCTGCTGCTTCTAAACCTTCACGCTCATTTTCAACATTAAGGAGTTGGTCGAAGTACTCCTTCCATCTAGTCGCTATCTCATTTGTGTCATACAGCACTTTGCCATCCTTGTCTTTGATGATGTTAACGCTTCCAACATCCTTGGATTTTCTAGCTCTCATCTTCGCAACTTTGTAGATCATGCTTTCGCCTTCTTTACTATCTAACTTTTCATACCATCCTTGGGATGCTTTCCACTTTGCTTCAGCCACACAGCGCTTAGATTCTTTGCTTGCTTTTCGATATTCTGCCTCTGCTTCAACTGTTTGCACTTTCTTCCACTCTTTGAAAGCCCTCTTTTTCTTTGCAACTGCCACTTGCACTCTCTCTTGCCACCACCATGTTTCCCTTTGCACCGATCGCCCACCTTTGCTCCTTCCACATACCTCTTCTACTGCACCCTTGACAGCTGTTTTTAAGAGATGCCATTCTTCCTCCACCTTCTCACATGTCCTTCCTGCCTTCCTTTCATGTACCACCTTTTTGAATTCCTGCTTCTTTTCCTCCAGCTTCCATGCCCTGAGCCTTGGGATCCTGAGATGTTTCTGTTGATTCTGAACTTTCCATTTCATATCAATCACGAGCAGGTGGTGTTGGGTCGCTATCGCTTCTCCATTAATCACTGTGCAGTTCTGTACCTGCAGCCTCTCTCTCTGGCGTACTATTAAATAGTCAATCTGGGTGTTCCTACCTCCGCTGCTGTAGGTGACCAGGTGCTCCTTTCTCTTCTTGAACAGTGAGTTGGCACATACAAGTTCAAAGGCCTGTACCACTTCTAGAATCTTCTCACCTTCTTCGTTTCTCTGCCCATACCCAAAACCACCATGTTCGCTTTCAAATGCCCCTCGCTCCTCTCCAATATGTCCATTTAGGTCTGCTCCAATGATGATCTTCTCCTGTGATGGGATCCTGCTGACTGCTGCCTCAAAAGACGTCCAGAAGCTTTCCTTCTGCTCAATGCTGCAGCCTACTTGGGGTGCATAAGCTGAGATGATATTCACTACATGCCTTCCCATAATAACCTTGACAACCATTAGCCTATCTGACTCTCTTCCAACCTCTATTATGTTGTTCTCAAACTGTCCACTCAAAACCACACCGACTCCATTCCTGCCATCTACTGAGCCACTGTATACCAGCTTACAGCCATCTCCCAGGTGCCTTACTCCACTTCCTTTCCATCGAACTTCCTGTACGCACAATGCACTTACTTTTCTTCTTCTCATACAGTCTGCCAGTTCCCTTCCTCTCCCCGTCATGCTACCAATATTCCACGTTCCAAATCTGATTTTTGCTTCCACTCGCTTCTTTAGCCGTGCCCGTGGACTGCACGGTACCCCTTGCCTTCCCACGCCAGTCGGGGCCTGGCGCGCGTCGTTTACGGAGTACGCCCTATCCTTCTTTGAACAATCTGATGAGATTCGTGCCATAGTACTGGAGCGCTGTTTTACGGTCGCATGCCCTTGCTGACACCAACCACCCTCTTATCAGGGGGTGGGCCCTTAGCCTTTGGTAGTCCCCTACCCACTCACAAGGCAGTGAGGTCATTTAACCCATGACTGGGGGATTTTTAACCCAATACCTGGGGGAGCAATGGGTGAGTGCCAGGGCGTGTTCCACACACCGGTGGGCCATGCGCACTGCACCTAACGGGGAGCTCCTCCTCCGGTGACAGAGTTCGGGCTGTCACCCCCTAGCCAGAGCCTCGTTAGCTCAGGGACCTCATGTTCCCCTACCCAGGGCACACCACGGGGAGGTGAGGTTGACTTGGCCGCAAAGTGGGTCATAGACAGGTGGCACAGTGCCACTTTTCGATATGGTCTAGTCTACCCTTTCACAGTACAGGACTGATCCAGGCACTCGCGCCCCTTATGCCCCAATATAAAGACAATATAAAGTTTTTAAACCAACGCCAAGAAATTCGGTAGAGAAATCAGAAAAAATAAGATAGAAGTCGAAGACATTTCGTCAGAAGAAGAAGTGCATGATTTTTAGAAAACGATTTATGGAAATGAGAACAAACATAAATGCTGAATTGTTGAAAGATTTTGAGAACAGGGCAAACGATATAGAAGAACAGGAATGGGAAAATATTAGTGTGGAAGAGATCAGTAGAGCAATTAAAAATTCACATAAATGGAAATCGACAGGGGTAGATCAAGTTCCCAATTTTTGGGTAGGTACTTTGTATTCTATGCATTCAAAACTTGCTCAATGTCTAAATAAACTAGTTTTAGAGCCTGAGTCAATACCTAAATGGTTTTGTCTAGTTACAACCTACTTGGTTCTGAAAACAAATGATACTGCGAGTTTCAACTTGTTTTTTCTGGAGCATGACCAAATAGACAACCAAAACCACATACAGGACATTAGCTTACACAGGCGAAATTTCTTCTCCTTTAAAGAGAGCAGGTGTTTCTAACTACTTTTGATAAGCTGTTTTAGCCTATCACATCAAAATATTTGGATACAGTGCATTTCCTATTTTGACTCTTGCTCAAACATTGCATAGGTTTGAGGATACATTTTCCGGTCACATGTGCTTTTTAAATAATCGGAGTGTCTTTTTTTTAAAAAATCCTTAGCTGCTTGCCTGGCCAGTTTAAAGAGTTATTTAATGAGTGGTGAGATCATCAATGTGTAATATATTGCGTGATTGCGTGTTTATAACTTGTGTTGTATGTGTGAAATTACCCGCTATGAATCTGTAATGAAGTGAAATATAGGTGGTGTTTGTATCATTCCTGCTATCATCATGTACGTTTCTGTATCCCATAATTAAAATTACATTTTAATATTGTATGATAGTAGAAATTCATCAGTTAACATTGAAATTTTAAATAGCAAGACGCTCTCTAATTCTGAGTCAAACAAGAACGTGTTATATTGTGCAACAGAGCGAATTTGACATATGCTTAAAGCTTCTTAGGTTTGTGATGTATACCAGATCGTTCAAAATTCATGGCTTAGAAATTAAAAAAATGCATCAATGATGTTGACCAGTTTTGTTATATTTGTGGATCGTATACTCTGCAGAAGCAAAGACGAAAGATCTCTGACTTTGTAAAGAAACTCTACTTTGTCTATTTCAAAATGAAATTTGGAGATCAAGAGAAGTCTTGTGCACCCCATATTGTTTGTGAAACAAGTATATCTAATCTTGGGAGCTGGTCATTGGGTGAACAAAAGGGACTTGTTTTTGGAATACCTTTGATATGAAGAGAGCCTCAGAACCACATAAATGACTGCTATTTTTGTATTGTTGAAACAAAGGGATTTAATGCCAAAAACAAAGGTATCATTGCGAATCCAAGTTAAAAATCAGCCATAAGGGCAGTGCTGCATTGTACTAATATCCTTGTACCTGTTTTTACAAATCTTCCGAATCTTTGCATGGTAAACGACGATGATGATGATGCACCAAAGGTTGAATCAACTGAAAATTATGATTGCCAAGATGACGACTATGTAACAGAAGCAGAACCTCCACAACACTTCTTGCAATCAGAATTGAATGACTTGGTACGAGATCTTTCCCTTTCAAAGAATCAATTGAGCTTCCAGCTTCAAGGCTTAAAGAGAAAAACCTCCTACTTCCAAGGACAAGAATTTTCTTCTATAGGACTAGAGAGAGCAAGTTCTTGCAATACTTTGACAATAAATGAAACCTTGTGTACTGCAATAATATCCCTGATCGTCTTAATGAAATGGGAATAGTCCAGTATAATCCAGGAAATTGGAGGCTGTTGATTGATATCTCCAGCCAAAGCTTGAAGTGTGTGCTTTTACATAATGGAAATAAGTACGGTTCAATCCCTGTTGCTCATTTTGTCAAAACAAAGGAGACATATGAGAGCATTATAGTCGTTTTGGAGCTGATTAGGTACACTGAACATCAATGGATCAAATGTGTTGATCTAAAAATGTTTGTTTTCTTCTTGGTCAACAGAGTGGCTACACAAAGAACCCATGCTTTTTAAGTCTTTGGGATAGGAGAGCCAGACAAGAGCATTGGATGCAGAAAGAGTAGCCAATTAGAAAGGAAATAACTGTTGGAGATAAAAATATCACAAATGTGACATTAGTTGATAGGATAAGATAGTATTTCCACCACTTAATATATAACTAGGTCTTATCAAGCAATTTGTCAAAGCCTTGTACAAAGAAGAAACTGTTTCCTGTATATCAAAGCTGCCTTTCCAAGTATAAGCGAAGAAAAAAACAAAGCCGGGATATTTGATGCAATAAAAATTAGAAAACTGATCAAGGACACTAATTTTATTTTACCTATGAATGATATGGAAACAAGTGCATAGAAAACATTTGTTTGTGTTGTCATCCATTTCTTAGGTAATAGAAGGCAGGATGATTACATTACTCTGGTCGACAATTTAATCAAAAGCTTTCATGCACTTGGATGTAACATGAGTATAAAATTACATTTCTTGCATAGTCATCTTGACAAATTTCCTGAAAACCTTGAAGACGTTAGTGATGAACAGGGAGAAAGGTAGATGGGACCTGCAACTGATGGCAGATTACTGTTGGAGTTTGGAAAGAGATTGTATTACTGTTTGCCATCGCAGAAAGTCTAGCAAAAGAAAGTTTTTACCTCATTAAATCCATATCAACATCACTGTTGTACAAATAATCCAGTGTTGTGTTTACTTTGCAATACTTATTGCAATACTGATTCTTGGCATAGAACTATCTAACTATTTTTGGAATAGTCTCTTAGTTGTATTACTCTATTTTGATATTTTCCAAGACTGGCATTCCTTAAAGAAATGTTCTTGCAATAAATTTCAGTAGCTAGATGTAATAGTGGAAATCTGATGCTATTTTTAAATTCAGCATGTCGAAATTGTATAAAAATGTCTATTTGTAACAAAAGGACAGAAGTTTTTTTGTTATTGGCCTGTGATATTGGTCATAACCCGGTGTTGCGAAGTTTTAAACTGAAAGCATGACACCTAAAGGAATTCATAACAAAATAATAATAAAAATGTAGCTAGTGTCGCAGACGCCCTACTCTGATTCACCACCTTCACCGTGGTGCCATCTCAAAGACGTCGGCTGCCATATTCCTCCACACTTGTCTGTCCAATGCCAGCTTAGCATAAATATAGATGTTTTTTCTTCATCATATCAGCAACGTTGCCTCACCATATAGTCCTTTTTCTTCCTCTTCCTCGCTTACTCTCAGCAGTACACTCTATTATCATTTTTGAACCAAATTGAACCGTCTCAGGTGTCTATAGAATGTAATTTTTTGTCTTTTTATTGTGTTTAGTAGGATTGTTTTGCTTGTTCCATATCATTCAGGACCCTTTCATTTGTCTTTTTTTCTGTCTAAGACTCTATGTTCGTCTTACAAAACACCATATTTTAAAGGCTTCTGTTCTTGTTTCAGTACTTTTCTTTGTCGTCCACGTTTCACAACTATAAATGAGGATTGACCATACGTAGCATTTCAACAGACGGGTGCTGGTTTTACATGAAATGTATTGACAAGTTAGCAGGTTTTTTAGGTTTAGAAAAGTATTTTTAGCCATACCAATTCTTCTTTTTATCTCTAAGTCTGACCTTCCACCTACTTTTATCAGTTGTCTGAGGTATACAAAGGTTTCTACTCTTTTTTTACTTTCAATCTTTGCAGTGTTATCCAGAGTTTTGAGATCTTCTTTGTTATTAGTCAGAAGAGCAACGTCGCCAGCATCTCTGAGATTATTTAATTTCCTACCTCCCACTTTTACACTTGGAAGTGATTCTAGTCCACTGAATATACCTTCTGTATGTATACATATATATATATATATATATATATATTTATATATATATTGAAAAGCAATGGGGATAATACACACCCTTGCCTAACATCTTTCCTTATTTTACAGGGTCTGACAGTATAACCTAGGTATTATTACGAGGTTACTTTCGTCGGCATCTAGATTTTTCAAGGTTTTGCTTAATGACTCGTGGTTTAGAGAATCTCCCGAATATTTTCCAAATGGAACCGGCTGTGAACTCAAAGCTTTTTGACCTTTATCGAGGCATATTTTTACAGTTTTACTGTAATTTTCAAGGGTATGTGATGAACCAGTCCAAGTTTATGGCCGTTTTGTCACTGGGCTTTTGGTTAAAGTTGGCACTCGGGAAACATGTGATTTTTTTGACTGTGAAATTGATGGCATCATTCCTTTTCATCATTCATTGAAAAATGCATTAAAAAGTGAGCAGATTCATTTCAGGGCCATTCCGTACAAAAATTTGGTTCATTCTGCGATTTAAATATTTTGGCCAAAATCGCCCAATTCCAATGGCCAATAAATATGATGATGTTACGATCGTCTGATGACATCATCACCAAAAATTTGTATTTTAATTTCTTTGGAGCATTATTCTTCTGCCACCTTACCATGTTTCACGACTGCAGCTAGAATAGATCCTGAGTTTTTCGGGGGCAGAATCCGTCCCCNATCTGGTAACACAGGAATTGCAAACTTTGTGTGGAGCCCAGTTTTTGTCCTGATCAGCAAGAAGAACACCAAAGTATGCCAGATATGCCTTTTTAACGAAATCCGAGATTGGCTTTCTTTGAGATGGAAACGTGAATTGTCCACAAATATAACAGAAAGAATTTGGGTCATTTTTACACCTCCTTCGTCTTCTTGCCATATTCAATCTGCATCACAAATAAATCGCTGAACAATCTCAAGCAGCAAACTATTCACAAATTGCTGAAGACCACTGACAAAGGAGTATTTGCATTATGTTGCCAAAATAGCCTCTCAAGAACAAACTCTGTTGAAAGCTGTCACACTAACACAACCGATCCATCTCTTCTCAGATCTCAAGTGGAAACAGGGAGCCACAAAAAATGCAACTGACTGACTGAAATGTCACCTTGTTGTAAATACTCAGCCAATTAGCGATAGTAGGGAAAACTGCTTGCACACTATGTGAATGGCCCCATGAAAGGATTAACAAGGAACCAAAGACGTCCAGAGGTCAATTGTGATTCAATCAGAATATCAGCATCAATCAGATGAAGAAGAATGGCAACAATCACATTTTACCCCTCTTTATTGGTTTGAAAGGACATCCCATGACCAGAAGAAAGTTTTTCCCAATGCTAAAGCAGAATTTTTTATGAAAACTAGGTGTAGCATGGGCAGAAAAAACTAGACGTGATGGGAACAAATGAATATCATTTTTGGATTTGGCACGAAAAATTGGTTCAGAAACACTTTTATTTTTAAAGAAAACATGAGAGTCCCCAAAAATTGTTCCCCTGTGTAATAGAAGTTTTAATACATTACACATTAAACTTATCGTTCTGAAATCTGAACAATCTGTTGTCTTTAATTTCTTGGGTAGCAATACGAAGGTCTGCAGATACGTAAACTGTTTTGTACATTTTGTTACATATATCGATCAGAGTTGTAATTCCAAATTCACCTAACGCTATTAAGATATCTGATGTCACCCCATCAATCCATAATTTCAGGTCCGCAAAGAAATGATATGATGAAGTCGTCGTTTCTTTGTTCATGGAAAAGTTCTTCTACATATTTAATCCATCTCTTCATTATCTTTTCTGCTTCAAACAGCATTTCATCTTTCTTTATTTTGATGCAATTACCTCCACCTGTTCGTTTCTTTGTGAATTACTTTACTTTTTCATACATGAGACCTTAATTATTGTTATTTGAGAGTATTTCAATTTCAGAGTATTTCATGTTTATCCAGTCTTCCTTCGCTTTTGAGAATTTTTTTATTTGCCTATTTATGTCCTTGTATAATATAGAGTTTTTTGTTGTTTCTTTTCCTTCATAAGGTCAAGTATTTCTTTTGTAATCCATGATTGTTTTGCTATATTGTTAATTGTTGGTAGTGTAGTCTCGTTTGTTTCACATATTGCTTGTCTGAAAGAATGCCACTGCATGTTATCCTCCTCTTGAAAAGGTAATATTTCATTTTCATGCTCAGGTGACATTAGATATTCATATCGATTTTTTACTTAAACTTCATATATTTTTTTGCAATCTCAGCATTCTTCAGCAGTGATTAAGCACTTGTATATATTATTACCTAGCCGAAGTTGTATTTTCTTATCCAAGACTATGTCTCCGGTGTGCAGCTCTGATCAAGCACTTGTATATTTTCTTTTCGATCTGAAGTTGTATTCTCTTGCTCCAAACAAGTTATATTTCGTTTTAAGCATTTGATCACACTCTTATTTTGCGATACATATTGATGTATAATAAAAGTTGTTTACATGTCTAATATACTGTTACTAACATGACATTTCTCCCTTTTTCACAGCTACAAAAGCTACTATTTCTACAACTCTTACTTTATGGATTCAGTCCTCACCTGACAAAATAATTTCCTATTTTTTCCAAGAAATACTAATTCTGTATTACATACATCTATATAAATATACTCAATTTTCGTCCTCAAAACTTTTCCAGTGTTCCTTTTTACCCATCTTTGTAACGTTATCAGGGGTCGCCTCTTCTTTTTTTCTCTCTCTTTTTCAAACAACCAACTTTTCCCACGTAAAGCATTTAAAAATCTAAGAAGTTGCTTTTAATTTGGTCAGGAATATACATGTGTATGAGGACGTTATTCTAGTTGCAGGTGTTTATAAAGTAACGTATTTAATTATCACTTAAGAAGCCACTTTTAATCCTTTTTGAATTATCCATGTATAAGTATAAACTATTCTTACTCGTTGGCTTTAAAGAAGTAAATGCCATTTGCTGAAAATCGAAATATAATTTGCTCAGAACCACATCCATCATTCCTTCTTTTTCCTGTTAGTACCAAAAAGAAAATTATTTCATTTAAATACTTTAATTGTTGGGCTTAATTTTAATGATCTAAGATTGATACAACCAAAAACCTTTAACTTGAAAAGCAATTTCCTTTTCTTTTCAGAAAAACTTTAATTTTATGCTCTAATTGAGTTTAAAAACAAATTATAAAGAGTTTCCTAAGAAAAAAATGATTATTTCTACCCTAAATAATTTTTTGTGAAGTAAGCATTGTCAAATTTTTGTATCTTTTGAATAAAAATTCACTTTTTTATTCATTTTATAAACGATTTTCTTTTAGATAATCTCGTTGTAAACATCGAGTAGGGAAGCAAATGAATTTCATGAAAGACGTACAAAATGTGAAATAAGAAAATCCAGGTCATGACCCAAACGTTGTCACGAGTCTAAGTTGACTGTTCACTAGTATTTTTTAACTGATTTTTCTTATAAAAAATATATTTATGGAAATGTTTTACTGTAATTTGAAAACCAATGTCAGATAACGCAAATATTGCTTAAAATGTATTTTTGTTCTTGTAAAGATTTTCCTTTTTTCACAACAATTCACATATTTTGAAATAATAAGACAGGTCATATTAAAAGTAGAACATGTATAGCAAATGGTATTCTATTAGTAAATAGGCTTTAGATCGGTATTCATGTATATTTATATAGCATACCTTATTAACCTTGCAATAAATGTAGACTATAATTAAAAAATATATTTGAATGAAAAAAAACACCAAAAATTTGATAGTAATTAGAATAATATATTTTTTTAAATTTCATATGTTTTATTTCAAATATTTCACTCACATTTCGCATCGTTTTCTCTTAACTACATGATGGACAAAATAAATAAGTTACCATTTATACAAAGAGAAATAGATCTAGTGCAACCCAATGTTTGAATTGTTTAATTAAACTGAGTTCTATTTCTTTAATGTTATTTTTCACATCATCATTGAGATCTTGGTAATGGGTAGTTTTATACTCTTGTGATTTGACTCAAAACACAGCCTCACATCACTAATGTACATTTTCAAATGGGTTACCAATACTAAAACCTGTCGCTGTGTGTAAGTAAAAAGTGTGTTCTTGTTCACATAAAGATGGATTTCACCAACACTTTTATGGAAGGATACTCTTGTGATTTGACTCAAAACACAGCCTCACATCACTAATGTACATTTTCAAATGGGTTACCAATACTAAAACCTGTCGCTGTGTGTAAGTAAAAAGTGTGTTCTTGTTCACATAAAGATGGATTTCACCAACACTTTTATGGAAGGATACTCTTGTGATTTGACTCAAAACACAGCCTCACATCACTAATGTACATTTTCAAATGGGTTACCAATACTAAAACCTGTCGCTGTGTGTAAGTAAAAAGTGTGTTCTTGTTCACATAAAGATGGATTTCACCAACACTTTTATGGAAGGATACTCTTGTGATTTGACTCAAAACACAGCCTCACATCACTAATGTACATTTTCAAATGGGTTACCAATACTAAAACCTGTCGCTGTGTGTAAGTAAAAAGTGTGTTCTTGTTCACATAAAGATGGATTTCACCAACACTTTTATGGAAGGATACTCTTGTGATTTGACTCAAAACACAGCCTCACATCACTAATGTACATTTTCAAATGGGTTACCAATACTAAAACCTGTCGCTGTGTGTAAGTAAAAAGTGTGTTCTTGTTCACATAAAGATGGATTTCACCAACACTTTTATGGAAGGATACTCTTGTGATTTGACTCAAAACACAGCCTCACATCACTAATGTACATTTTCAAATGGGTTACCAATACTAAAACCTGTCGCTGTGTGTAAGTAAAAAGTGTGTTCTTGTTCACATAAAGATGGATTTCACCAACACTTTTATGGAAGGATACTCTTGTGATTTGACTCAAAACACAGCCTCACATCACTAATGTACATTTTCAAATGGGTTACCAATACTAAAACCTGTCGCTGTGTGTAAGTAAAAAGTGTGTTCTTGTTCACATAAAGATGGATTTCACCAACACTTTTATGGAAGGATACTCTTGTGATTTGACTCAAAACACAGCCTCACATCACTAATGTACATTTTCAAATGGGTTACCAATACTAAAACCTGTCGCTGTGTGTAAGTAAAAAGTGTGTTCTTGTTCACATAAAGATGGATTTCACCAACACTTTTATGGAAGGATACTCTTGTGATTTGACTCAAAACACAGCCTCACATCACTAATGTACATTTTCAAATGGGTTACCAATACTAAAACCTGTCGCTGTGTGTAAGTAAAAAGTGTGTTCTTGTTCACATAAAGATGGATTTCACCAACACTTTTATGGAAGGATACTCTTGTGATTTGACTCAAAACACAGCCTCACATCACTAATGTACATTTTCAAATGGGTTACCAATACTAAAACCTGTCGCTGTGTGTAAGTAAAAAGTGTGTTCTTGTTCACATAAAGATGGATTTCACCAACACTTTTATGGAAGGATACTCTTGTGATTTGACTCAAAACACAGCCTCACATCACTAATGTACATTTTCAAATGGGTTACCAATACTAAAACCTGTCGCTGTGTGTAAGTAAAAAGTGTGTTCTTGTTCACATAAAGATGGATTTCACCAACACTTTTATGGAAGGATACTCTTGTGATTTGACTCAAAACACAGCCTCACATCACTAATGTACATTTTCAAATGGGTTACCAATACTAAAACCTGTCGCTGTGTGTAAGTAAAAAGTGTGTTCTTGTTCACATAAAGATGGATTTCACCAACACTTTTATGGAAGGATACTCTTGTGATTTGACTCAAAACACAGCCTCACATCACTAATGTACATTTTCAAATGGGTTACCAATACTAAAACCTGTCGCTGTGTGTAAGTAAAAAGTGTGTTCTTGTTCACATAAAGATGGATTTCACCAACACTTTTATGGAAGGATACTCTTGTGATTTGACTCAAAACACAGCCTCACATCACTAATGTACATTTTCAAATGGGTTACCAATACTAAAACCTGTCGCTGTGTGTAAGTAAAAAGTGTGTTCTTGTTCACATAAAGATGGATTTCACCAACACTTTTATGGAAGGATACTCTTGTGATTTGACTCAAAACACAGCCTCACATCACTAATGTACATTTTCAAATGGGTTACCAATACTAAAACCTGTCGCTGTGTGTAAGTAAAAAGTGTGTTCTTGTTCACATAAAGATGGATTTCACCAACACTTTTATGGAAGGATACTCTTGTGATTTGACTCAAAACACAGCCTCACATCACTAATGTACATTTTCAAATGGGTTACCAATACTAAAACCTGTCGCTGTGTGTAAGTAAAAAGTGTGTTCTTGTTCACATAAAGATGGATTTCACCAACACTTTTATGGAAGGATACTCTTGTGATTTGACTCAAAACACAGCCTCACATCACTAATGTACATTTTCAAATGGGTTACCAATACTAAAACCTGTCGCTGTGTGTAAGTAAAAAGTGTGTTCTTGTTCACATAAAGATGGATTTCACCAACACTTTTATGGAAGGATACTCTTGTGATTTGACTCAAAACACAGCCTCANATAATATTATGTGTCGCTTCCGATTCTTGAGAATCGTTGATGATTATTGTGTACAGTTTCCGGTTCATCCGAATTGATCCGGATGCATGTCATTAGATTCCGCGAATTGTTTGTGTTTATAAAAGTTCTTGTTATTGTCAAACGTGACCTTAGTCCAGATATACGTGGGTTGACAAAAGTATATAAGATCAGTGTTACTCTGTGTTTTATTGTTATTCTGGATGTAGTCGTCGATAAGAACAGATGCATTGATGGCTGACGTAATATAATGCATCATACTATAGAGACACACAGATATTCTGTACTGGCATATTGGTATCTCGTATACTGATTGTATTCACATATCGGATTGTAACGTTGATAATCGTTTTTGTTCAACAGACAATAAAGTATAATTTACCTTTATACAGTCACAGAGCTGTTTTCTTTTAGTAGTTAGTAGTTTATCGACACTACATATACATATATATGTATATATATAATACTTACATTTCATTGTTTCTTCTCTTTTTGACAATGCTTGGTGTTGTCAAGTTTCTCTCTCTCTCTCTCTCTCTCTCTCTCTCTCTCTCTCTCTCTCTCTGCACTTCTTCTGTGCCTTTATTTATGTATCGTGTCTCGCGTCGTGTGAAATTTGATTGTGATGTATAGAGTTTTTTCGTTTTTGTTTACTTTGTCAAATTAGCAGCATTTAACAGCTAGTTGTTTGGACTTTACTTCTAATACTATATATATATATACATATCGAAAGTACTCAATAATATAAGAATATTAGAGCTATCATATGGTGAACGACAAAAAACTAAACAAAACTTTAGAACTGTCAGTTTCATGTTTTCACTATCATAAGCTAAACTAAATCCATATATAATGAAAAAAAACGCTCACTGCGCATGCGTAGTTTGAGCACTCTGGCAGGATCCCACAATAACTCTTTAACCTGTGTTTGCTCCGGCAACATGAGCCCACGAAGGGCTAAACAGTACTGTCTGCAGATTGAGTATATAATAAAAAATATATTTACATTACTTCAGGTTTAATGAGGTTACAAAGAAGATTTTTTAGATGGAGAATAGTTGCAACTAATACCTGGTACTTTTTTCAGACTTCCCTGGTAGTCTGTTAGGGCACACAGTTTAGAGTGCTAAGTTACAATTTTGCAAGCACCCATTCTGTTTCGTTTTCTATGAGTTGAAAACACAAATATTTGTTTATATTTGATGAATATAATTGATTTTTTTTCTGTTACCTATGGAATCTTCTTTTGTTTTTAAGTGGCCTAATATTATATTTCTCTGTCCTTGCCTTAACGACAATAACATTCTAGCATTTAATTCATTTAATACTTTTATTTTATTAGTTTAGCTCTGCTTATCCTGAAACCCAATGTTATTCCTTTGCATTATTAATTTTATTTCCTTATAAACAGAGTCAATTATTGATAAATAATCGTTTACTATACAAATAGTAAACAGGTGCCACTGATGTAATGGATATGAAAATTTTTATTCTGTATACGATCTGAATGTAGAATTTGGAATATATTCATTAGCTTGTTTAAAAAAACATCTTTTTTATGCTTTTATTAAAACCCTAGAAAACTCTTGGTGTTCATTTAACTTATGGTTGTGCCTATCAAACTCCCTCTTACTGTTTTGCTCTTGAACAATTGATTTTTCAAACTTTAAACTTCAAACTAGTTTTCAGGAACTTATTAGTTTAATCCAAATTTCCAGTTTTTTCTTAGCTTTGGGTTGAAAATAATTTGTATTGAGATCTAAATATTTTGGGGAATATTTTTCATGTAAAAAGCTCCCAAATGAAAAAGAAAATACTGAATTAGGAGAAGTAATCAGGTAAATTCCACACTTTTCTTTATTATATTAGGATTCTTTTTTAGTTTATGTTTGATAAATTTATTCTGTTCTTTTTTAACGTTATATCCAGGCAACTTTTAATACCAGCTGATTATGACGCCAATTTTTAACGTTATATCCTGGCAACTTTTAATACCAGCTGATTATGACGCCAATTTTTATCAGAAGTACTTTATTTGAACGTTGTGACTTTTTCTTTGGCATGTTGTAAATCAAGGTGTATGAAGAATCATTAACCTATTACAATCTAAAACTGCTTTGGTTTTTTCCTCGAAGAACAATTCACCTGCCTTTCATATTTAAGTTGTCTGATACTCCACACCTAAGTTCAAAGTTGACTTTTTTAAATTCAAATTAAATATTGTAATTAAAATTACATTCATTTTGATTGAAAGCATTTTCTCTGCCTCTCGGCTGGACTATGAATCAGTTTGTGAATGGCTAAAACGAAAAAGTACCAATGGAAACTTGCAACTTCCTTGTGACTGGATGTCCAAAACAGTTAGAGATCATACAAAAGTGTATTTTAGTTAAAGACACGAGGTGATGATAATTGAATATAAATCGCCTCCTTTGCTTCTAAATGAAAGGAAGACTTGATTCTACCAATTGCTATGAACACGTTTATCTCAAAATTTCAAACTAAAACAGTTCAAAATAATTGGCGTTTGATTTCTTAGTCTACTCAAGTTTCCTTGAAAAACCTCTTGACCTAAATAAATATAATTTTTTTGCAACATAGAACTTAGATTTGAATGTGAAGTAAATTTTTGAAATTCTGTTAGTGTCAACTTTAAAGAAATTTTTTTCCTGACTCAACTACGTCTATCAGCAAAAGTCTTGACTTCCAATTTTGTTTTAAATTTTGAGCCTGTAAAAAGCTTACATCTCTAGACGTAACTCCATTTTAGGCTTCTTTCTATCCAATATATATTTATCATCAATGCTAATGTTTATCATTACATTCTAATTATCATTTCATCTCAATTCATCTCAAAATGTTCTTTGTGTGGGCAGTTATGACAGTGTCCATTGTGAAAAGCAATCTTTTTCAGCTTGTCTTCCCTTAAGATGTAAGGTATCAAACTGTCTCTCAAAATTCATTGTTATTTTCTTATTGAGGATAAGTATGAGATTTAATTGCAGGTTCAGATGCAAGACAATGAGACATGCAAAAAACTTACGTTATTCTGAAGTGTTTTATCAAATAGCTTCTTAGTTCCAATTCAAGTAGACTGCAGTTCGATACATAATTGCTTCAGAACTAAGGACATCAATATAGGATAAGACTCAGCTTGTGATAGATGTTGAGTTTAGTTTTTATCAAAGTCACTATTGCCATAGAGTTTCTCCAGGTTTATGTGATTCAGCTTCACATCAATATATTCTCTACTTCTATCAAAATATCAAATCGATAGCATTAAGAAATATAAAGTGGAAATATAAAGTGCATTCCTTTTAGCCACTTTTAAAACCATGTGGTGTAAAAATAGGTCAGTAAAATGTCCTGGTTTCAAGGCTACTACCCCATTTTTGCATCCTGTACGACCTGAATTGTACTTTAATGAGTAGCAAAGTGGTTAAATCAACAGCTTATTACAATATGGGAAAGGTTTCCTATTCAGCTACTTCTATTAAATTAGTGCTTCTAATTGTCTTTGCTTCTGTACAAGTGACATACTGTTCACTCTGCACATTTAAAAAAATATACATTAATTCTGTGAAAGTTAGCTATGGCATATTTTGTTAACATTTTGTAAGATTGTTTATGAAGAAAGCTTCAGTAATCCACAGTTGGAGAGAAAAGCAACTCCATTTTCCAAATTATTTGAAGCCATTGAAAGGTAAATTAGATTTCTGTATTCATAGCTTTAAAATGTACATCAATATAATGCAATATTATTTTAAGCTGAGCATAATTCATTGAAGCTGCAATTAAAGTAGCAGTTACATAAATGGTTTGACAACTATTGAGAATTGCTTTTATCATCATGATCAAACCTGAAATCCTACTCAATGCAATTTTGCATATTTAATAAAATTTCAATTCTGTTTTGTTATTAAGAGTATCAATTGTTTACAATCATCCCTTCTTCTCTATGTTCTAGCTTCATGCTATTTCAATATCAGTTGTATGTAGTCATGTTTACAACAATACTGATTATGGATATTTTACAATTACACGTGAAATTTAACATCAAGTAATCAAAGATCTTTTTAGCATCAGTGCTTGTACTATCAATTGTAGTTGTATAGATAGATATTCAAAATCATTGTAAAACTTTACAAGTATTGACAACGTATCCAAAATGGTGATCATTCTGTACAAATCTTAAACAATAGTAAACTGAACATCTTGAGAGGCATTAAACCAGTTTTGATTGTAATAAAAAAAAAAGGATGAACTCATAAATAATGGGCTTATATAGGGATTTGATAATATTACTAAGTTAAATACAGCCTTTAACTTAGCAGGGGCTCAGGTAGAACATTTTATTGAGGCTGAACAATCTACGGACCCCACATCTAGGATTGAAAATGTACCAGATCTTTATAATCGAAATGCAGAAGTTGATATTCATCACAAAGAAAGCTGATGTTGGTTAAGTGCATCTGCACAACAGGTGGAGATCCCTATCTTTCGTCCCAGCAAACAAGGGGCTTCTTACAAGAAGTAAGAAGTGTTTTTCTCACTATGTTTGTTGGAGCTTTTGAAATTTTTACAAAAGAGTCAAACCTCAACCTTACACCAGAGGCCAAGCCAATGAAACTCCCTACTTATGCAATACCTTGTGCCTGTTATACCAAAAGTTGACAAAATTGAAGTACTACGAATAATTCAACTAGCTCTAAGTCAACAATATGGTTTCATACTGTTGCTTTAGAACAAGTTGTTCGTTTATCAAGGCCTATCAGTAAATTTAAAAATATCTCTGAAACCAGTTACTAGGGTAACTTGTAGAGAAGGATCACATCGGAAAAAGTATACCTTAATGATTGCCAAATTTGGACGTTAGGTTCACCACCTCGTCAAATTATAGCAGCTGCGGTTATAAAAATTTGGGGTCTGGTATATTTTGTTTGTTCAGCAAGGATATTTGACTACCCCAAATGTGGAAATGGTTGGAATAAGAATGGGCTTCGTTCAACAGCAGCTTATATAATTCAAAGTAGCTTATTGATTCATCTGGTATAAAGATAAACAATGTATTGTAATCGTATATTCAATTGTATGTATACATACATATATATACACACATACATATATACATATATACATACATACATATATACATATATACATACATACATATATACATATATACATACATACATATTTACATATATACATACATACATATATACATATATACATACATACATATGTACATATATAAATACATACATGCATACATATATAAATACATATAAACATATACATACATACATACATACATACAAACATACATACATACATACATACATACATACATATATACATACATACA
>RDPX01000167.1:265561-288061 GCA_003991215.1 Morbakka virulenta | reverse complement strand
TAGTTACTTTTGTGGCATAAAGATATTTAGATGCAATGTCAAAATCCTAGTGTACTATCAGCACTTCTACCAATACCACTTCCACTGCCACATTTTCATCAGTTATCTAATGATGACGTCCGCCTGGAACCTTTTCATTCTCCTCTTCCTGTAAGCTATACAAGGCGCGAAGATGAAAACATGAACATAGGACATTTATCGGAGAGTCAAAATGACAATGATAATGCGATGTTGGTGATATACTAGCTGTAGTCTGTAGCTGTAGTCAATTTCGTAAGAGCAAGTATGAACAAATGGAAAAACCACCCTCCATCTCAACCACAACAACGGATCAATGAAATCGAGAAGAAATAACATCAATAGTGGCATATTTTAAGGAGATTCACTATCTCCGCTCCTTTTTTGTCTTGCACTAGCACCATTGACCACGCTGCTGAGCAACACAAAGCATGGCTATGAGATAACCAAAAGAAAAATCGACCACCTTTTTCACATGGATGACCTGAAGGCATACGCTATGAATGATGAACAACTCAAGAAACTGTTAGACATTGTGAAAACATTCAGTGATGATATAAAGATGTAATTTGGACTGGACAACTGAGCGAAAGCAACTTTCATCAAAGAGAATCTAACGAAAACATCCAACACCGTTCTCAATCAAGATACCACCATAACGGAGTTGGACCAAGAAGGAACTTATAAATACCTTGGAATAAATGAAGGTGATGGAATTCAACATTCGAAGGTGAAATAAAAGATCCGAAGAGAGTATTATAGAAGAATTAGACTGATTCTTAAAAGTTAATTAAATGCTATTAACAATATCGAAGCGATTAATACTGTAGCTATACCAGCCGAAACTTACAGCTTTAATATCATTAGCTGAACAGCTAAAGATATCAAGAATATTGACAGAAAAACGAGAAAGCTCCTTACAAAAGAACGATTGCATCACCCAAAATCAGATGTAGACCGAAAGTATTTACCAAGCTCATCTGGTGGTTGAGGATTGATTCAAGTTGAAACAATTTAAGAAGACAACAACAATTGGCCTGGCAACATATTTAGAAAATCTGATGATCCATTTCTGTAGGTAGTAAGCCAACAGGAAGATAGAAAAAAGTCTTACTCGATAAAGAGTTTTGCTGCCAAATTTAAACTAGAGCTGAATGTGAATGAGATTGCGGAAAGGAATAACGAGTCAGTAACTAAGCTTGCTAAAAAAGTGAAACAACACTCGAAAAACAAAGCCCAAGACAAAATTATGAAGAAATGGAAAAATAAAGCTATGTACGGGCAGTATCCACCGGGAATCAAATAAGATGATGTTGACTATAACCAAAAAGGGACAGGTATAAAAGCGTAAACTGAAGGGCTTATAATTGCAGCCCAAGACCAAAGGTTAGTTAGCCGATTAAACCATCATAGAATCATCAAAGACGGAACAGATACACTCTGCCGATTATGTAACAAATACAGCGAAAGTATCTACCATATTTTAGCTGGGTGCCCTATGTTAGCCAAGACAGAATACATCAAAAGGCATAACAACGCCGTAGCATACATGCACTGGAAGATCTTAAAGTATTACAACATAAAAACAACCGACAAGTGGTATGAGCACCAACCAGAAACAGTTACAGAAAACGAAGAAGTTATCATCCTCTGGGATATGCAAGTCCACACTGATAGAACCATCAAAGCCAACAAACCTGATGTTATTATTAAGAACAAGAAAGAAAAAACATGTATGTTAATTGATATGGCAGTACCTTCTGATTGGAATACATCCGTTAAAGTAGCAGAGAAACTCTCCAAGTATAAAGATATGGAAATTGAGATTACAAGAATGTGGGTAATGAAAACATTAATTGTGCCAGTTTTCATCGGAGCACTAGGAGTAATCAAGAAAGATATTGACAAGAAAATCAGCAAAGTTCCTTTAAACATCAACGTTACAGAATTGCAAAAGATCGCTCTACCAGGATCCGCCCACATCCCAAAAGGTTTTAAAGATGGCGGTGAGTATGGCCATGCTACGACTTGCTCTTAAACGTTTATAATTTTTGCAATAAAATGACCAACTTTATTATCTGCAACTTCCCTTTGCGACTGTTTTCATGGAGAGGATGTCCTGGAAGCGTTATCAAGTCACACTTACGAACCTCTGTACTTTTATCAACAACATACAACAGTCAAGGTATAGCCGAAAATAGCGATACAACTCTTATTATTATTAAGTGGAGGTATTGAACGATGTCCTGGCTAGAACATAGATGAAGTAAAACAAGATTTCGACTACTTGCTTAAAAGGAAAGGTTTGAAACTCTTCCATCGAAATATTCGTGGATTGTGGGGAAATTTATTTAAGATTACTCAAATTTTAACAGACAACGAAAAAATCGATATTCTTTCTCATGGTAAAACGCTGACGAACCAGGGGATATGTACAAAATGCAAGGATACACTTTTGAGAGTAAAAGCCGCAGAAATGGAAAAGATGGAGCAGTTACGTGTTACACTCATGAAAGTATTATTTGAATTAGAAGTTACAATCTTGAAGGTAATGATCTTGAGTGTCTATGGTTAGAAATATTTTTCGAGAAGTCTAAATCGCTATTGATTTCTGTTTTATATAGACCCTCGGACGGATCACGATACTTGCAAACCAATTTTACTAACTTATTAAACCAAATGTTGTCATTAGCAATAAAATTATCTAAAAAAGCAATTATTATGGGAAACCTAAATGTCAACTACATGGTCAATTTAGATAACAAAGGAATTAAATCGCTTTTCAATGTTTTCGGCTTTAAACAGATGATAAAAGAAGCGACACGTGCAACTGAAAAGTCGGCGACACTAATCGATTATATTCAAACAAACAACCCTAAAGTCATCTCAGCATCGATAGTTATACCCATCGCTTTTAGTGACCACAATCTGATAGCCTGTACAGGAAAACTAAATCATCAAACTTTCAAACCAAAAACAATTGAGTGTAGAAATTACAAAAATCATACCCCTGAAGTACTGTCTCAAAAGATTTTAAATCACGTGGAATTTGAACAGGTTATGAATGATACGGATGCGGATACAACTTGGAACAGGTTAAAGAAAATGATAATTACATGTGTTGATGAGATCGGTCCTAAGATAACTAAACGCGTCCGTGGACAGCCTTGTCTCTGATTTTCCGTTGAACTAAAAGGTCATATGAATACAAGCGATATAGTTCTTCGTTAATCCAGGAAAACTATGAAAGCTACTGACATTGCAGCTTACAAAAAGAAAAGAAACCAAGTAAACCATTAAGCTAAACTTGCAAAAAAGGAATTCTTTAAAGATCTCCTAGATACAGCATCACACGATTCTAATAGTTTCTTGCATGTTCTCAAAAATTATATCCAAGTAAAAATTCAACCACACCGGCAACGTTTAAAATAAATGCAAAACCAACATGTGACAAAGCAATCATATCCAATGCCTTCTAGTATTATTAGTAAAATGAAAGAAAAATATTTTGCTCTAAGGAATTGCATTTGGGTACAATATAAACACGAACCAATCAGAACATGTCGAAAATTTAAGTATAAAAATATTTTGGCTAGTGAAGTTGAAAGGGCGTTGAAAAATCTTGAACGGAAGAAAGCAACCGGTTTAGACGGTAAACCTTCATTTATCTTGAAAGACTGCTCACACGTTCTTAAATTTCCCATCTCAAAATTCATCAACATGTCCTTCTGCAGTGGAGTCTTTGCGACCGACTGGAAATTTTCAAAATTGATTCCTGTTTTTAAATAGGGATCACAGGATAGCATTGAAAATTAATAGACCCATATCCGTAATACCAGCAGTTTCTAAAATAATCTAAAGAGTTGTACATTGTCAACTTGCTGATTATTTAGAAGAAAGTGAGATTTTATCGAATTGTCAATTCGGTTTCCAGCGTAAAAGATCCACAGAACTGGCCTCAACTTTGCTTCTTGATAATATTAAATCAAAGGTAAATGAAGGGAAATGATTGGGACAGTCTTTATTGATGTGAGCAAAGCTTTTGACACTATCAGCCACTGCAGATTACTAAAAAAATTAGAATCATATGGTATTGATGGCGTCGAACTTGGCTGGTTTAATTATTATTTATTTGACCGCTCACGATGTGTACAATACGACAATGTATTATCTGCTAAAAAAAAAGTTTACTGTGGAGTAACACAAGGGTCAATTATCGGCCCTCTATTATTTGTTTGATTTCACAACGACTTTCCATCTTGTCTAAAACACTCACAGTGTATTATTTATGCTGATGATACCGTAATATACGTTCCTGGAATGGATATTTTATAATTGAGTCAAGGTTATCTTCTGATATGGAACGCATTATGCAGTGGTGCACAGATAACGAACTTATATCAAATTTTAACAAGGGGAAAACCAAAGCTATGCTGTTTGAAACTTGCAAAACATTAGCTATGCAGCCTAATCTAAACGTATCATTTGCGTATCAAAACGTGCAACATACTGCATCTTAACAATACCTTGATATCATCTTACAGATTGCATAATTCCACAATATATATAATTTGTATAATTTGTATAATTTGTATAATTTGTATAATTTGTATAATTTGTATAATTTGTATAATTTGTATAATTTGTATAATTTGTATAATTTGTATAATTTGTATAATTTGTATAATTTGTATAATTTGTATAATTTGTATAATTTGTATAATTTGTAGAATTTGTATAATTTGTATAATTTGTAGAATTTGTAGAATTTGTAGAATTTGTAGAATTTGTAGAATTTGTAGAATTTGTAGAATTTGTAGAATTTGTAGAATTTGTAGAATTTGTAGAATTTGTAGAATTTGTAGAATTTGTAGAATTTGTAGAAGTTGTAGAAGTTGTATAATTTGTAGAATTTTCATGATATACTTCCATAGGTTTGCATAAGTTTAAATGATGAGGGAAATCTGTCTTCTCTAGTAATGTTTTATTATCTAAATTATTTGGTCTAATATCATCAAATGTGTTTTATTGGCCAAACCACATAAATTTTGTGATTTTTACCTGCCTTACAATTTCTTCTATTAAAACAGTTTATTCAATCTGGAAAGAAACGCAAGATTCTTCATTTAGAACTCAGTAATTTAAATATCCTTGAAAAAAAATTTCTTCTCAATAATCCAGAGTGTGGATATTGTCACTGAATCTACTATTCACAATAAGAAACGAGGTAAATGTAAAGACATTTATCACAAGATAGGTGGGACAAGGTTTATTAAACTTTGAAAAGTAAATGTTTAAGGATTAGGCAAAAGAAAAGTCATGAGACAAGATTTGCCAACAAGAAATAAATGACTGGAATTTAGCACTTTTTATAACTGTGAGTTAATTTTCATCTTGATAACACAAATTCTAGATACGATCATCAAAGATACTAGTAGCAGAAAGACATAAAGGAGATTTGCAACCATTTATTATCAACCTATACATGACAAAGATTTATCTGTCTTTTCAATACCAGGTGAAAAATTGTGAGGGGCAACAATATGTCTGGAACCAAGTTTAAGAAGTTAAAATAACAAAGTTAAGCATCAAGATAAATAGAATATAACTGGAAGTGAAGGAAGTTCATTTTTGGGGTAGTATTCCTATCCCGGATAATAGGAGGAAAGTCGAAATCAATCTAAGAATTTGGACAGCAAAAACTCGGAAATATAACATTCTTAGTAGCAAAAAGACCTTAAGCAAATCTAGGATTAAGGCAATAAAGCTTATATTTGACCCATCATAAAGTATCTTGTAAAATATGAAACATAAGGAAAGAATTAGTTATAAAAATCGATGGGAAAACGAAAGTTTGTATGATAGGAAAAGCAGTGATGAAGTATTGAGGTTAATCCAAACAGAGAAAGAACTACGAAGGGAAGAAAAGAACAACAAAAAGACGTTTGGGCCACAGAATAATTGTTTCCAAGTGAAAAAACTGAGGGCACAATGGACAAAGGAGACAGAGAAGAAAAGAGATTTTTTTATTTGTTGCTGGGGAGAAGCTTCAAAGCAATTCACTTTTGTTAAGACAAAGATTAGTCAAAGAATATGATTGTCTGAGCTATACGACATAGCAACTAAAGACGAAGAAGAAGAAAAAGAAAAATGGTAAAAAGAGGAAGAAAAGAAAAACAAAAAGAAGGATAAAGAGAAAAGGAGCAAGAAGTAAAAAGGAAATAGAAGAAGAAAAAGAGGAGGAAAAGAGGAGGAGGAAGAAGAAAAATGAAGAAAAAACATAGAGATGAAAAAGGGATAAAAAGAAAAGAAGATGAAAAGAAAGGAAGAGGAAGAAGAAAAAGCATATGTCTCAAATTTTAAGTAAAGAAATAGCATCTGTACAACATTGCCTGACTAGACCATCAAGTGATTTCACAAAAATGTTTTTGTAAATTCCTATAACAAACACATGCTGCAACTTATATTTTGAGGCTATTGTTGTGTTAGTGTCCAGAATCATGGGACAACAAATTATTACAATTCTCAAAGAAATCTTTTATTTAATTTTCTGTTGGTAACAGTATTAATTTGGCCAGGTAACTTGGCAAGAATAATGTTTATTAAAATAAACACACACAAATATAATATTTTTGTCATATATTTTTATCGTTATTATTGATTAGTTTTTCTTCATACAAGCATCTTTCATTAATAATACAGCGTCGGACAAGATTTTACTTTACTTCATTTTCAGTAATTGATTATAAATTTGAAGTGGCCTTTTTAAATACAGACTCACCCGCGGACCCATATATATATATATATATATAATGACTGCTATCGATATATTACCATCATGTGTGTTTGGCTTTTAGGAATGTGTTGAATTCACAAATGATGATTATGTAAGTTTAAAACTTAGTGTCTCCACCTCCCATTTTGATGCAGCTACTTTTAATGCATATCTGTAAAGAATATTTGAAATCTTCTACCCTATATGATGCTAATATATCAGTGCTGTGTCAAGTCAGCGTTACTTTGATGAATTTCCTTTAAAAAGGAAAGAAATGCTAACATAAAAGCAGATATTATCATTTCATTTTTTTGTTTCTGTCCTGTTCTAATTTTTGACTTTTAAAAATTCTAAATCTATTTAGAAACCAGATATAGCAATTCTTTTATATTCTTCAGTTGGCATTTTTGTTGTTGATTTATCTAAATATCCATAAAGTTGTTTTAGCACCCATGAACTGGTTTTAAAATATCACTTTATCAAAGTAAATAAATATCAGGTTAATTTTTCCTAACTAACAAATAACTTTATAATCTAACGGTTTGTTTTTTAGACTGATAAATTAAATCTGATCCTTTTAGGAGCCACTTAATCACTTTATATGAAATATTCTTTCAAAATGACTTATTTCATTACGTATAAACTACACAATACGGGTTAGTTATATAAACATTTTAAATTGCTTTCTCCATTGTCAGATCAATTTATTTTCTCAGGTTACCCCTGTCTTGTTATTGAATATTTCCTAAACAAAAATATATATTTTAAACATTTCTTCTTCAGAAAATTATTTTTCATTCTTCTTTAATAAGATTGTTACCGATTATTTTTAATTAAGAAAAAAGCTACGCAAAAACGTTTTACTCAATACAATTTAAGTCACTTGCCTGAAATGATCGTTTGCTTTAAAAAGAAAGTAAGGATTTTACTATATCCATCTTATTGTTTTCACAATCTTATTCCTCATAATATTGAAAATTCTGAACTTTATGGACTCAGAGGAAGCCATAGATGTAAGAGCTTTATCATGTCATGAGTTGTAAGCTTTTTCTGAGCTGCGTTTCAAGAGACACTTCTCCCATCGTCAGGTTGGCGATGGGAGAAGTATCTCTCGAAACGTAGCTCAGATAAAGCTTACGACTCATGACATGATAAAGCTCTTACATCTTATTCCTCACTTAATTACAGCATTCTTTTTCTTGCACTGTTATAAAAAAATGTTCATTTTGGATAAGAACCAGGACCAAAAAAAGAATATAACCTATGACCTTTGACCTAATTTATGTTGATAAAAAGAACCAGTCTGCAAAGAGTCACTCAAAACCTAGCTCAGTAAAAAGCTTACGACTCATGACATGATAAAGCTCTTGTATCTTATTCCTCACTTAATTACAGCATTCTTTTTGTTGCACTGTTATCAAAAAATGTTCATTTTGGATAAGAACCAGGACCAAAGAAAGAATATAACCTATGACCTTTGACCTAATTTATGTTGATAAAAAGAACCAGTCTGCAAAGGGTCACTCAAAACCTAGCTCAGTAAAAAGCTTGCTAATTATGGTATGATGAAGACTAATCAAGAGAAGCATAAAAAAGAGAGAAGATTATATACAGGGAAAATACTGTGAAGAGTCAAAAAAGGAGCGTACGTACTTTTTTATTACTTTTTTACTGCAGCAACCAATACCAACTACTATTAACACCACCAAGCACTGGTAGAGCCACCGGTGACATGTCAAGGACACGAAGTACGTAAAAAGACCACACGTACTTGTTGTACATGTGGTCTCTGCAATAAAATTACAAATCTTTAATGAAGATCTAGGCTGAAACAAATCAGTTTTTGCCAGTTCTTTATTCAGATGAGAGTAAGTTTTCTAGATGGTAAAGTTAACAATCGTGAATACCAACCAATAACTGTGAATTACTTACATTAGGAAATTATAGTAAAGATAGCAACTTAGTTTCATAAATTCTTTTTGTAGTAGGCATTTTGCCAAGAGGTATCGTTTGTATTGCCTTTATTTCATTATATTGACATATAATGGAAACTTTTTATTTTTTCATCTGAACACATACAATTACAAACCTCACTAATCAAGGTAGTTTGCATTGACTTGCCTATTTAACAAAATCAAAATTTAAATATTTTACTAACAAAATCAATAAAACGACAATAGTACAGGGTTGGTCCATGGTTTATTTCTACGACAGAATATATAGCATGTGGTGCGAATGATTATATTGGAAACTTTAGTTGAGAGAAAGCGCTCGTGCTTCTTGTCGATGTTCAAAGCGTTGCACATTTTACTGAAAGTAATACAAGATTTACCAAATGTACCTTAAGAGCTCATGGAGAGATTTACGAAACTAACTTTCGATAAGCTGGATTGTAAATCACGAATTAAAGAACGATATTTTTTGTATTTGCGAGAAGCCTTTTTATCAAGGTTTGTTTCATACCCCACCGTCAATTCAAGAATGTATAGCTGTTGTTGTGGAGTAACTAAGAGCAAATCAGGCCTCAAGGCATCTGGCATGGCGATAAGAATCCACAGATATTAGCATATATTGTACAGCGTTCAAGAGATTTGAGAGAACCTGCTAAAAACCTGTAATGCTGAGTTGTGTCGCCAAGTATATCGACCTTACCCTGAAGGTACGTTTTGCAGCCGGCGACAACATGAAGAAGGGTTTCTGGTTCAAACCAGGAAGAGCAAGGGGACGATAGACTAAGTTTCCATTTAGATAGATTTTTATGAGTTGCATGGGTGTTAGTCAAATAACGAATGCTAAAGCTAAAGATATTTTTTGGCAGCTTACTTTGAACTTCAGACCAAAACTTGTTAGATTTTGAAGTTGCTTTGTCAAAGAGAAATGAGAGAATAGTACCTTGAGTAGTAAGACGACTTTGTAAACGCTCCTTGTGTTCTGTCTGCACAGCTTTCAGAATTTCTTTTGTGTTTTTATAAATATCATGTTGTATATTGGTACCATCGCTTGTGTTTTCCCACAATGTTCGGATATTATCATTTGGTGACAACTTCAGAGCGTTACGGGTGACAGTTTGGCATTGTAGACGTTTTGTGGTAGGTAGCTACAAGTAGAGTCCAAATTGATTTTTGGAAAGAATAATGGAGTTAAGAGTGGCACTTATAGGCAGGTAAAGCCACTGGCGTATGTATTTAGAGACCAGGTTGTCGAGATTTTCTGCCACCCAAGTCTTAAAAACATTTGAAATAGTAAGGTGCCAGGAAACCTTTGGGAGGACTAACTCACTATAGAGACGCAGTTTGTGTCTTGGATGGATAGGTAAAGAATCAATTTGTTTGAGAAGATCTAGTAAAACAGACAGAAGCTTGGATCTGTGAGACTGATTGGTCATTTCAAAGTCATAGTAACGTCCAAGATACTTCAAGACATCTCCCATGGCTACAGGAGGTACAGTTTCATTATTAACGAAAAGTTTAGGTTGAAATTGAAGGGATCTTGTAGTGAATTTTTTAATTCCGAATGTGGCAAATTTTCAACCCTTATGATCATGTTGCTCCACTGACACCATCGAGTAAAACAGTTTAAAAGAAGCTGGTTCTCTCTTTCCCCACTTGCAATGACGGCAGCGTCATCTGCAAACTGAAACCAGTGAACAGGATTGAACATGCGATCATTCTTATCGTGAGGTGAAAAACCAAGTTGGTTGTATTTTTCAGCCCTAATATATTGAATGAATGTGTTAAAACACATATTAAAGAGGAGTGAACTAAGACAATCTCCTTGTAAAACCCTACAACAAACTGTTATGGCTTCAGTTGTAAAATGATCATTGATAAATGTTGATGTAAATTCAGTGTAAGGACTGGTGATTAAAAACTTAATTTTGTCAGGAATATGATGGTGGTCGAGAATAGATCAAATAGGAAACGTATTTGATTTCCATGACCGATGCGTTGCTTTTTTTAAGTGATTTTAAGTCCTTTTTCAATTGGTTAACTTTGTGGTCTTAATATTTCCTTTGGTACCCTTCGTCGAAGTTCTTATTTGTAGTGCTGCATGTACGTTTAAGGTGTTCATAAATCGAATCGTTCATAAACCTTATTACGGAGTCAATCGTCGAAGGTTTCAACTCAACAGATGCAAAAATCGATTGAAAATAACTGTTGGCAGTTTGCCATTCTTCACTTGACCTTGGGAGTCGTATTCCCTCTTTAATTTCAAGCTGTTCTCCACTTGACAATACTGTTGTTGGTTCACTATTGTTTGAAATGTCTTCAGGTATTTGTTCAAACGTGTCTTTCTCAAAGCCTTTAATTACTCTACAGTTCCTTTGGTGAATTTTTAATCCTTTCATTCCTTTACAACTTTTCCGCATGAACATTTAACACCAGTTGTCACAGAGGTATAACTGTCTTTATTGTTTTTCCTAATTAATGGCAAGCTAACTTCCCCATTGGGATGGCAAATGTTTTCTTGTAACGGTCTTTTAGATCTCCAGGTATGGCGTCCAAGCGATTGAAATTCCTTTCCACAGAAGCTGCAAAGCACAAATAGTGTCAAAAAGTATCGAAAACCAAACTCAAACATTTTCCAATAAAATCCTTGTTCGACGACGAGTCGATTAATATAAAATTGTACCTGGTATATTTAAAAACCAGGCAAAAATTTTGTGATTAAACGAGAGCCGACTACAAAGATGTCTGCACGCCACCGCTCAACAGCTATAAAATAATAATAATAATAATAATAATAATAATAATAATAATAATAATAATAATATATAAGAACAATTTTAACTTTATTTTCTTTTATTTGAATTTTAATTTCTTGCTTTTAGCTGATTCCTATATAAAAATATAATTATTTTGCCTAAGTTGGCGTATGTATTTAGGGATCAGGTTGTCGAGATTTTCTGCCACCCAAGTCTTAAAAACATTTGAAATAGTAAGGTGCCAGGAAACCTTTGGGACAAAAGTAAGCAATGTAGTAAAGATATTGTGTTCCTATTGACTTCAAGGGAATATTAAAACCTGTATTCACTCTTCTCAGGTTTGCATCTTCAACAATGACATTTTACCATAATTCGTAGGACTTAATAACTTTGTTTTTCTAACGTTCTTAACCTTGCTATCCTTCTTGGGTATTTGTTTCGTCATGGTGTATGCTATGTGAGCTAAGATATGAGACAGACTTCTTAGAGTTTGTGTTTGTCTGTATGTGTATGTGTGTGTGTGAAGCTGAACTTATAACTGATAAATAAGCTGAGATCTGAGGCTGACATTCAAGAATTTTCTTTTTGCATTACGATATAGATTTTTAACAGTTTTTTATGTGTACATCTGATGAATGCATGAGCAAACATCTCAGAGTTATATACTTTTTTATTAGAAATATTGAAATATAATTTTAACTTGCATTAAGATAAATATTAATCGATTGCACTGATGTAATTAAATTGCTGTCAAAGGATATTAATCCTAACTCACGAAATCTAAACTTTTGATATTTCCNTCCTTAGAAAATTGTAGGGGACAAACCTACGACGGTGCGAGCAACATGATGGGTAAACGGTCAGGAGTTGCAACTCAGATCCAGGAAATCCAACCTAAAGCTATTGTTACCCATTGTCATGGTCATACATTGAGTTTGGCAGTCAAAGATCTGACATCATCTTGTGAAGTTCTGTCAAACACGATGGGTACTGTGGGAGAAATTTGCGTGCTTGTAAAGTACTCACCGAAAAGAGAAAAGATTTTGGGATCCCTGGATGAAATGATCGAGGATGGTGCGACTGCAGAGAATGGAGAGAAAGAAAAGCCTGTGTCCTTGAATAAACTTTCAACCACAAGGTGGACAGTGAGAGCTTCTTGTTTCAAAAAAATCATTCAGAAGTACGGAACTTTGCAACAGCTTTGGGCGACTTGCCTGAGTGAAAAGCTTGATGCCGAAACTCGTGCTCGTATCATTGGATGCCAGTCTCAAATGGAATCATTTTCCTTCTTTTTTGGCCTCTTGCTAAGTCATAGGTTGTATAGTTTGACAGATAACCTATCAAAAACTTTGCAAGAAGAGAAGATGTCAGCTATAAATGGTCAAAGAAATGCCGATTTAACTGTCAAAACCTTAAAAGGTATGAGGACATCTCAAGATTTCAACCTCTTCTTCGAAACTGTAAAGCTGAAGGCGAGTAAGTTGGATGTAGAAGAACCATCTTTACCGAGGAAACGCCGCAGACCGAAGTATTCGCTAATGCAATTTTTGGATGGTTATGAAGATTCCTCTCGGAATACGAAGGAATATCACCCTGAATCAGCAGTTGATCACTACCGTATTATCTACTTTGATGCAATTGATACTGTGGTTAAAGCAATAACCGATCGTTTCGAGCAACCGAGTTATCAATTCTTTTCAAATATCGAGCAGCTAATGATAAAAGCCATCAAGTCAGAGTCGTATGAAGCGGAGCTGAAGAAGTTGGAAAATTATAGAGATGATCTTGATCTCTCTGCTTTACCGGCTGAGCTTCAAATTCTCAGAACCATCTGTGCTGATGAGGATGTCTCTCACTTTAAAGAAATAAAGATGAAACTTGCATCTCAACCAAGAGAACACAGAGGACTTATCAGCAACGTAATGAAGTTAACTAAGCTCGTTCTCGTAAGCGCAGCTACAAGTGCCACACCAGAAAGATCGTTTTCTCTAGCTCGTAGGCTTAAAACATGGATTAGATCAAGTATATTACAAAAGCGATTCAACTCTTTGGCACTACTATCTTGCCACAAGGAACTTTGTGACAAACTCTCACTAATCGAGGTTGCTAATGAGTTTGTTGATTCTAAAGCAAATAGGAAAAATATATTTGGAAAATTTGATAAAAACGACTTGTAAATTTAACAGGATTATATACTTACTTATACTTATATACTTATGCATGGATATAGTGGTATTTCTGTAGTTTTAATTTGTCTTTCACTATTAAAAGTAACCTTTGAAACATGAAAAAGAGTTCATTTTTAGCCCCTCTAGACACCCTGATTTTCAAAAATTAACTATCTAAGGAGGCCCCAACCATGGTGGGACCTCCTTAGATAGTAACTCGTGTGGCCCCTCCACTTTTCAAATCGTTGCGTGGGCCCTGGTGTGTGTGAAGCTGAACTTATAACTGATAAATAAGCTGAGATCTGAGGCTGACATTCAAGAATTTTCTTTTTGCATTACGATATAGATTTTTAACAGTTTTTTATGTGTACATCTGATGAATGCATGAGCAAACATCTCAGAGTTATATACTTTTTTATTAGAAATATTGAAATATAATTTTAACTTGCATTAAGATAAATATTAATCGATTGCACTGATGTAATTAAATTGCTGTCAAAGGATATTAATCCTAACTCACGAAATCTAAACTTTTGATATTTCCAGATTTAATTATTTCACTTCAGCATTACTTCATAATATCTTTTCTAGATATTTAAACAATTTTATATTTTTCGACCACGTCTTCCTTAACTCAAGGGATTGAAAATTATGTTTTGTGCTTTTTATTTTGAAAATGGTGTCATAACGTTCCTGTGGAATTAATGCAAGTAGGTCGATAAAACTTGCCTGTGTTGCTAAATTACAAGCAAAGAGCATAGAAACTCTCTTAATCACCATGAGGTTAAGCTCTATTAAAGACAATACTATGGTTGTTTTAATTTGTTCCTTTGGAAAGTCAATCAGAAGAGCTTTATACAAAAACATGTCATCAAATTTGAGAATATAGCTCCAACTCAATCAATGAAAAATTACTCTCTTTGGAAAGATGTACTGTGATTTCCTTGGATGAAAATTAGAAAATTCTTTAATACGTTTTGAATGATTGAAATTATAAGCAATTCATTTCTAAAGGGATGGGATTAATAGAAAAAAACCTTTACGATAATTGATGTTGTGTTGCCAGACATCAATAATATTAAGTCTATTTGTCATGACATAATTAATTTTATTAGATAGAAATAGTTTTACAGATCAAAGCAAGGCAAAGCTATAATTTTCACACTAAAATTAGCACCAATTTTAATCTTCATAAAAAAGTTTTTTTTATTTATTCTTTAATATCTTTATTTCCTTTAATAATATTTGTACAAGATTACAACCCAGTTAAAAGAAAACTGCTATTTTGCTGGTTGTGTAAAGTTTAGTGATTGGGTGGCCTTTTAATGATTGCAAGCATTAAACTGACTTGGTTGGTATGAAATGTCATACATTTAATGGCTACTAGATTATAAATAATTACTATAATAAATACTAGATTATAATAATTCAAGTTTTGTAGAAGGCGTCTACATTACATTAGGAAGCTTCCTATGAATGCACCAAGAAACCATTTGGGCACAATAAAAGGAAATATCAAAGGAGCATTTCAAATGGCTTCTTCTCATTTTTATTCTCAATTACATTCAAGAATAGTAAAAGAAATTCATAAAAACATTTAAAACCTTGTATGAGCATGGCTAAAAAAGGCATTTGGTAATGGTTTTTTGTTTACTTTAGATAGAAATAGGTTTAGTAAATCAATCCATATGTTAAAGAAATACAGAGAAAAATAGATCTCAGGTTTGACCCAATACCAGCTTGTCCACTAAAGAAAAATTGGGCTGAAAATACAATCCCTATATCTCATTTTAATGATTTCACTATTGAACCAACAATCAACAATAAACTTTTATTTAATTAAAAAGTTTAAAGAAAAAAAATCCTTAAAAATTGTACTTTGCAATTAATGTTACCAATTGTCTCCAAAATAGTGGGGAAATCTATGAAGAGTTAAAATCATATAGAAAAAATTTTAATTCTTTATTTTGACCAAAGCACTTCTGTAGACCTCACTTAACGGAAACTAAATGATGCCTTGAATGATATTTAAAGAACAATGGATGAATTGGANCTGCTATTTTGCTGGTTGTGTAAAGTTTAGTGATTGGGTGGCCTTTTAATGATTGCAAGCATTAAACTGACTTGGTTGGTATGAAATGTCATACATTTAATGGCTACTAGATTATAAATAATTACTATAATAAATACTAGATTATAATAATTCAAGTTTTGTAGAAGGCGTCTACATTACATTAGGAAGCTTCCTATGAATGCACCAAGAAACCATTTGGGCACAATAAAAGGAAATATCAAAGGAGCATTTCAAATGGCTTCTTCTCATTTTTATTCTCAATTACATTCAAGAATAGTAAAAGAAATTCATAAAAACATTTAAAACCTTGTATGAGCATGGCTAAAAAAGGCATTTGGTAATGGTTTTTTGTTTACTTTAGATAGAAATAGGTTTAGTAAATCAATCCATATGTTAAAGAAATACAGAGAAAAATAGATCTCAGGTTTGACCCAATACCAGCTTGTCCACTAAAGAAAAATTGGGCTGAAAATACAATCCCTATATCTCATTTTAATGATTTCACTATTGAACCAACAATCAACAATAAACTTTTATTTAATTAAAAAGTTTAAAGAAAAAAAATCCTTAAAAATTGTACTTTGCAATTAATGTTACCAATTGTCTCCAAAATAGTGGGGAAATCTATGAAGAGTTAAAATCATATAGAAAAAATTTTAATTCTTTATTTTGACCAAAGCACTTCTGTAGACCTCACTTAACGGAAACTAAATGATGCCTTGAATGATATTTACAGAACAATTGATGAATTGGAAGATACTACTGCCTTTTCCAGAGATACTTCTCCCATTGTCTGCCTGACGATGGGAAAAGTATCTCTCGAAACGTATCTCGGAAAAAGCTTACGACTCATGACATCTCGACACGACTCATGAAATCTATGAAGAGTTAAAATCACATAGAAAAAATTTTAATTCTTTATTTTGACCAAAGCACTTCTGTAGACCTCACTTAGCGGAAACTAAATGATGCCTTGAATGATATTTAGAGAACAATGAATGAATTGGAAGATACTATTGCCTTTTCCAGAGATACTTCTCCCATTGTCTGCCTGACGATGGGAAACGTATCTCTCGAAACGTATCTCGGAAAAAGCTTACGACTCATGACACGATAAAGCTCTTACATCTATGGCTTCCTCTGAGTCCATAAAGTTCAGAATTTTCAAGATTATTAGGGAAACGTATGGAGAAGTTATCCTTCAGCGCTACTGACGTCTGGAAAGAACAAAGATCAAGATTGCTGAATTTACCAATCACTGAAGGTTCTCCTTAAGATGCCTACACAACCATGTGATGCGAAATGATTTACGTCTTCGATGGCCAGTTACCACAGAACAGTCATTAGTACATCTTTTTTTTTAATTTCATTTTATTGACACATCCATGATAATCCAATTATGAGAATAAATCGTTAAGACATAATCAGGTTTTAGACCATTACGATATAATCAAGGACCAATCTATCACGATATAATCAAGTACGTTTCGGGACGAGTGTGTCCCATCCGCAGCTAATAGTGGAAAATAAATATGCGTGTGTATTTAGACTAACCTAAGTCTATCTGCTATTTAAATGGACTAATTTATGATTGTGTTTATTTTGTCATGACTACTAGAAGACTAGATTTTGAACCTGGAATTGATGCTCATTCAATTTATTGCTGAGGAGGGAGAAAAGAAGCAACTTGTCAATAATATTCATGTATAGTAAGCTGTTCTCAGCATAGCAAAATTACAATCACCTACTGTAAAGAGGAATTTATAAGTGACTGCGATTTGTTTTTACGCCAGATTCAATAATATCATTGTTTAGTTTATGCTTGGAGGTTGTACTCTGTCATTAAATTTTAATGAAGGCAAGACTAAAATGCTCTTATTTAAACTCAAATGTCTCTTTAAGCATCAATCCTTTGAAAAACAACATTTCATATTAATCCTTAAGTACAAAAGCCTTCTGAGAGTGACAGAATGATACTTTATTAATTGATATCAGGGTCAAGGTATTTGTAATCAAATTAGTTTCTTAAGTTTATGCCTAATGGGGTGGATGCGTCTTCATCTTATCAGTGTTGCTCTTCTGCATAGTTACCAATATCAAAGTCTTCAAATAAATTGCGTGGAAAAAATAAAAGTACTTTTTTAATTAGTCAAAATATAATTATTCCTAGTGCAACTAATTTTGGTGGATCGTTAAAATATTAGTTTTACCTTATTTAGATAGAGCCATGACTGAAAAATCAAAGCAGTTGTACTAGAAAGAAATTTGTATGACTACGCCAGGTTCATTGATGGTAGGAGCACAAAGATGACTCAATCATTTTACAAAAATTTAACAACTATATATTGCAAATAATGACATTCCATATTTTAAAATGATTAAATAAAATAAAGGATTATTACTTTTAAAGTACGGTTCACGAATTACACAGGATTTGTGTCTTTTCATTCCCTATATAACTTCATTGAAATCAATTTTATGTGAACATTTTATGTGCAAAAAAGGTTTTTTTTCTTGTTGCATAATCCTACATTAAAATAAACTTAATAAGTGGTATTAAGTTAATTTTATGACAGTGATAATTAAATCTGAAAATATGGCGATTGAAATGTAGCACCACTAGACTGGAAGAACACAGCAGAATACGAAAATCGAAGTTTAGTGGGGATTTTAAGGTCTCAGTAGCTGGTTGGTACCTTATCTGATTACTAATCAGAAGTGCATAGGTTCAACCATGTACGAGTTGTTTTACTTATTAAACTATCAATAAACTGGTATAAGAGTTTAATTTGAACATTAGGTCTGAAAACACATGCCCTACACATTCTATGGGTAGACCATTTTGCAAGACAACCGTTTCTGCAATCATTCCCAGGGGCATGAAGCCTTCATTCTGTTACCACATGCTGCCAGAGAAAGAACAGTGCATCCTTGGGCGTAGGAACCTCTATGAGGTCACCTGCCACTGTTGCCAATACTCACTGTCTTGTAAGCAGACTAGGCCACAACGCTGCTAACTGTGACTGGTATCAGACAGAGAATGAGTATAAAATCATGCGGACAAATAATTTTAAAACCATACCAGATCGGTCGAGGCCAGGATAAACAATGACCGACAATACCAATAACGTGCGGATTGGTGCTGGGAATTGTGCTATTTCTGGGAAATAAAGAAGGGAAGAGGAGGATGGAAAGGGAGCGAAAGACCCAAGAAAAAGAAACCAAAAGAAATGACATTGAGAATTGGTACAGTAAATGTAGGGACAATGAATGTAAAGGGAAAAGAGATCGCAGATTTGATGAAAATAAAAGATATTGACATCATGTGTCTCCAGGAAACCAGATAGAAAGCAAGCAAAGCAAGGCATCTTGGAGACAAATGCAAGCTTTTCTACCATGGGATTGACAACAAACGCAATGGTTTAGGGATAGTCGTAAAAGAAACCTATCTGGAGATTGTGTTATAAGTCGAAAGAGTACCTGACAGAGTCATTAGTATGAAATTAAGTATGGAAGACACACTTAAATTTATTCAGTGCATACGCACCACAATCTAGTTATCCACATAAAAAAAGAAAAGTTTGAAGTGATATAGATACTACTCTCATGAAGATTTTAACAGGAGATAGAAGCGTAATTAGAGCGAATTTCAATATACATGTTGGAGGAGGGAAGAGAGGTGACGATGGTGTGATAGTAAGGTACGAATATGGCACGAAAAATAAAGAAGGACGGAAAAGAGTCTATTTAGCAAAGATAGCGGATATGATAGTATTAAACATCTATTTCAAGAAGCGAGAAGATCAGAGTAACCTATAAAAGTGGGGAAAGAAGCAAGCAAGTACTTAGTCTGCAGAAGAAGATATCTGAAGGAAGTTAGGGACTGCAAAGTCTTTGGGGAAGAGTACGTAGCTACTCAGCACAAAACAGTAGTATGCAAGCTTAGCATCACAGTCAAGAAAGGAGCCAACAGTCCAGGAGAAACGTCAGCGCGGACTCCTAGAAATTCCGAGATCAAAAATAGATGTACTCGGAAACTGGTCACACATAACAGAGAAGATAAGAGACACACCCAAGTCAATCCTAGGAGTGACTAGAGAGAGGACTAGACTTGGTGATGGAATGATGCAGGAAAGCAAAATAGAGAAAGGATACAAAAAATGATATGATCATTCACGCAGTGAGGAAGATAAAAGGGTGTATGAATTAAGCTGCAAAGAAGCTAAACGAGAAGTAGCCAAGATCAAAGAAAAAATATACATTAATATCTATCAAAGGCTTAACACAAAGAAAGGTAGAAAATACTTGTACAGGATAGAAAAGCAAAAGAACAGAGCATCAAAGGACATTCCGTATGTTAGGGTCAACATAGATAATAAAGAAGGGTACTGATAGGGGAGCAAGTATTCGTGAATACAGAGAAGCCCAGAGAGCCAAGGAAGGAGGAAGCAGGGAGAACAGAATGTGAAGTTGTGCGGATAGACAAGAGTGAAGCAGCACTGATGCTGATTATACATCAATCTTAACTGAAGCCTTTCATAGATACTGATACTGATTGTATCTAACAGTTTTAAGAGCCGATTTATTTTCACCATGATTGTCAGACATAATACTCTTCTTCCTTTCGCAACTTTGGTTTATATTTTGCTGTTTAACAGACCTTTATTGTTAATTTCAGGGAAATAAAACCTAGAGGGATAGGTATGGTCATAGAGCTTTAAGACCTAAGTTGATTATAAACGTGTTTTGATAGCTTGTTTTGTGTAGAAAAAAAATTAAAAGTATGCAAGGAAACAATAACAAGAAACAGTTAAATATTCGCAGTCGGAAACTGAAGTGCTTTCATCATGCGATTGTTTGAAAAAAGATCGTATGATGAACATGCTTAATAGTAATGGAAAATAAGGTAGACCAAAGACTCGATACTCTCATAATATAAGAGAATATAAGACAATTGCTTGTTTCCAGATGAAATATGTATGGGGTACCAATGGTGATCATTTGAAAGTCATTCCCAATGTTGATGATGATTGTGAGTCAAAGAAGTTCTTCAATTTCGGTGTGGTCTAAATGGTGATTACTAGCTATTAATTTTTTTAATAATTGTCTCGTGAAATGCCGTTCTTAATATTCTGGATATCAAATAGATACCGTCAAGTTTAAATAGAGAGATTGTTGTTAAGTATATATGGTCTATTCTATCTCCATTAGTGTATAGGATACGTTTCTTGCTAATTGCTATTTCTTGTCACAAATTTGTATGTTAGAAGGTTAAAGGCTCTTTGATCTTTTTAACTGTTTTTCATTGTAAGGCTACACTTCCTACACGAAATACGAATGTTGGCAAATTTCTATGTCTGTTTAATTAAATTGCCATAGCTAATCAACTAGAGAAGGAAATGATTAGTTGTCATGCAATCTGTCTTAGAGGTTTTGGTTCTGCATCAGTAGAAAATTTGACAGCAACAACAAAAAAGGAAAGACTGAGGTCTTAATTAGTACTATTAATGGCAACAGACTCTCTTAGCATAATTGAGCTTAGATAGTAGGTAATCAATAGCCTTAGCTTTGCTCATTTTTAAAATTTCAGGATCATGGCTGTGTCATTCAATTCAATTTACAAGCAATTTTGTAATAACTTCAGACTTATCCTCTACAGAAACCTTACCAAAGATACCTTGGTCTTTGGTAATCTATTCAATCTATTCAATCTATGATAATAACATGCTGAATTTAAAATACTCTGATTATTTGTTTTAGAGCCATTACTTATTCTATTTTTCTCTAGAAACTTAGGTTGTTTATGAATAAAAAAAAAATCATGCAGATCTTCCATAGTAAGGATTGCAACCATGCCAATAAATATTACTCAGAGGGTGATGAATGGTGGTATCCACATTAACGATTGCAATGTTTTTAAAAGCACCATAACCAGAGTTTTCGAGCCTTTTGGGAATAACACTTGTAATCAGAATGCAATGAAATTGGTGTATATACTAAATTTGACATAAATGGATGAGGTTCTTGAGCTTTAACTTGGATTAAATAGATTAGAGTTTTGGTAGCTACGTCTTGATCACCCGTAAGCTATTTATAACACTGTAACCTATTTCAGTATATTGTATTGGCGCCCACTTTGGTGAATTTTCCCCTACGGTTAGGAAAACGTCTTTGTCATCGCATTTTCAAGAGATATTACCTTGTTAAAAATAAAAGCTTAAAAATTACATTCAGGAGAGACTAGTAACTGGTTCGTCTTCTAGTGATGACAATAAACTATGTACAATCTGTGTCAGTGCAGGTTAAAAGAATACTCAATTTACTAAGCCATTCTTTTGCTGGTACAAATAACACAATAATTGTAGCATCATTATCTTTTAGTGACAGAACAACAACGAAAAGTTAAGACGAAAGAACTTTGAAACTTTTGCTATGCTTCAAGGTTGTGATGTGCAATAAAAAGAGCATTATTTTCCAAGTTTGAAAGTGATAATCAGCAACATGATTGACTTATACATAGTCACCTAATTACTTCAAAACTTACCTTATTACCTTGATTTGAAGTTCCTTGTCTCTATTTATAATGTTTTTACATTTTTTATCATTTATTTAAGAGTCTTAAAATAGTGTTTTTTTCAAGTGATCTAATTTTTCTAATAATTATCAAAGTTTAATAGTTAGTAACAATAACCATAAGAATGCTTTCCGAAAGAACGATAGAGATGCAACAAGACCTGTTTGTATGTTTTATTGACTACAG
>RDPX01000167.1:235126-264509 GCA_003991215.1 Morbakka virulenta | reverse complement strand
CGAAAGTGCTGAAGAGCTCGTCCATCCAAGTAGGAACCAAGATAAGGATAATGAAGTGCTATATTCTTCCTGTTCTGACATATGGTTGTGAAAGCTGGACAATTACACAAGAAATAGAGAAGAGATTAAACGCAGTTGAGGTGTGGATGTTGAGAAGAATATTGAGAATACCATGGACAGATCATATAAGTAACGAGGAAGTACTGCCAAGAGCCAGCTACGCCAAAGCAGTCATGAAGACCATAAGGAAAAGGCAGCTATCGTTTTTCGGACATTTAATGAGGAAAGAAGGCCTGGAGAACCTAGCAATAACTGGAAAAATACAAGGGACGAAAGGGAGAGGAAGACCAAGAATCAAGTTTTTGAAGACCATAGCCGCAGTGACCAACACTACTGAGGAACTACTGTTGAGGAGAACGAGAGACAGGAAGCTGTGGAGAAACATGATCGCCAAAGTTCTGGAAGGACACGGCACTTAAAGAAGAAGAACAATAACCAAATGAAAGTAAATAATAGACCAAGCCTATCAGTTAGAATTATTATTAATTTATTATTACTATTATTATTAATGTTAGCTGTTGAGACCATAAATTTCATAATTAACAGAATAATAAGATATGCATAAGAAGAATTTATTACACATTTTGCATGCAAAAACACACTGAAAGAACCTGATGGGAATATTGAAAACTTTGAAGCCGATCAAAACTGACACAGATCCTTCTTGGGTAATATGCTTGAACTTAACTTGGAGAGTATTACTGTAAGAAATAAGAGAAACATGTAAATATTTTATATAAAAATAAACACGTTTATTATTATCAAAAACTTAAAACATCACAAAAAACCTCCCAAAATGTGATCCTTAGAATACATTGATTCTATTTTCTTTCAAAACCGTAGATTAAAGAGATATTTAACTAATATCAGGTTTCTGATTATATAAAAATAGCTTATGAGTATATTCTTGGTCGCCTGGTTCTAGAAATTAATTTTTATATATTTAAAAGTGCATCCATTTGCCTATTCAGTCAAAGAACTGTGTATTATCAAAATCTGACTATGCGAATAATTCATGTTGATACTTTTCAACCGAACCAAGAAAGAAATGAAAAAGGTACCTTGTGATGAGCAAAAAAAGAAGTAATGAAGTGATAGCTAAAATATCAATATATATATATATATATATGTGTGTGTGTGTGTGTACTTGTGCGCTTGAGTGTGGATTTTGTGTGTGTGCGAGCCCAAGCTTTAGAAATAGAGAATGTAATTTCTAATTAAAAAAACCTGAGCTGTAAAATATAAAAGTACAATTCACAGATTATTTAAAGCAGTATTTTTCAAATACTTTGAGAAAGTACAGCTGCTTTTTCTCGATATATGACTTAACAGGTCTTTGTCAATGCATGACTAGTAATTGACATTTTATAATTTTCTTACGTAAGTTTAGATCTTCAGTTATGACAGGATCTGGGAATTTTTTTTCACCCAGATAAAGACTGATGTTTCATACCGAAGACTGCCAATCTACAAAAATAGAAGCATATATTGAAAATGAAATGACACTGATGCTTGGTTGATATCAGAAAAAGACACCTAATGGTATTTAACAAATTTTAGTCTCGTACAATTTTTTGCAGTAATTTTTTGTTTACACAATTTTGTTTCAGAGTGAAATAAATAATTTTAGTTGGTTATTGATAAGGAAGTTCGAAAAGAACAGCAATGTTGTTGTATTTGGTTTTGTTAGTCATACAACTGAGAATATTTCTTATTTAATTACGTTAAATTAATCCTGAGATTATGATTTAATGTAAAATTTTTAAGGCCTGGAGAAAATTGCTGCAAGCTACATGATTATTTGACACAGAGAAGTTTTTCAAAGAGAATGACTTTGGCATTTTTGGTTGTTTTCATTGCAATAGATTTTCAATCATCTGTGAAATGTCAGCAAAGGTATTTTTTAAATCGTTAGATGTGATTTTCTATTCTTCGTTTATAAGTGTAGAGAAAATAGCCTTTCATGAATCTAATAGAAGCAAATATTTTGACTTTAAAGAAATTAACAACTTCCAACAACATGGCTTTTTTTTGTGAAATTTCTTTTTTTCTCGGAGGGATCATGACAAAGATGTTTAATTCATTTCTTTTATGTCGGATTAAAAAAATAAGTTTTTGCTTTGAGAAGAGCTTTGTTTTATTTTACGTTGGCTGTATGTTATGTAAAAAAATCATAATATATTATAAATCATGCTAGGACGTTGACAGTGACTAAATAATAAGATTTCTTGTGCAACAGGTGGATGAAAATTTGATTGCTGAATAGGAAATTTTGGAGCAGAAAAGTTCCTATGAAATAAGCAATAGATACTGAGAGTAACTCATTGATTGTAAGCTTAATTGGTATTTCTAGTTTAAAAATTTCAACTATTTTCAAATTATAGCATTATATGTTTATTATAGTACATATATAAATATATAAAATAGAATATATCTTTTACTTTTCTATATATTTTTAATGCTCATGGATAAAACACCTGGATTTATCCAATGTAAGCTTCGTAAAACGTGTATGTTAAATCTTGGGATAAGCAATTCTTAGTTTTAGTTGTAAATTCCACAAAATATATTTGAAATAAATATTTAGTATAAACACATATACGAATTTCCATCTATTTATATAAATAAGTATATATTGTTGTTGTTGAGAAAATGTTATTATTGTATTATTAGTTTGGATGAACACTAAAATATTGATCTTCATGTTATTATATATTAAAATAATGATAAATAATGAAAATACTAAAGAATAAATTGGTGAAAATTTTAACAAAATTTCGCTTTCTAATTCAGAGACATTTTTAATAAATAATAAAAAAAGACTATATGGAATACTTGCTTGAGTTACTTCAATTTTTATATTGATTAAAGAAAAAAAAAGTATGTTTAGACGAAAGGTTTTTGAATTTTTTAAAAATTTTGTCTTCCCTTCACAATCACTTTTAAATAGTTTAAGCTATTGGTGTGAATTTCGTGTGCGTCTAGGTGTGAATCTTAAATCGAATTCACCTGCTACTTTCTACTGAAAATATCCAATTTGTCAATGAAACATTAAAAATAAACTTTAGATTCAAAAATCAGTAAAATATTTCTTTTCCCTAGTGGTAAAAAAATTAAACAGAAAAAAAGTTGAATTTTGATGACAATTTTACATTTAATTTACGCTCACATAGAAGACTTTGGTCAATTTTTACACAGCAAAAATTTTCTTATTTTTTCAAAATTTCATTAGTACTTTTTCATTAAAACAGCAATCTGGAATATTCCCTATTAATTTCTTCAAACATTTTCGTTCGTATAATAATATGTATATGTAATGTGTTAAAGTTGAAATTATTTATTGAAAGAAGAGTCCAAAATTTTCTGTCAATGGCTATATTTTCTAAGGAGTTCAGTAAGTTAAGTTTATCTATGATATGTACAAGTTCAGCCGGGTTATATCCTTACTCATTTATTTATTTATCATTCCACACATTACTCTAAGAGACAGGGATTCTACTTGCTTAATATCATCTTTCAAAAATAAAACGTTATTCATTTAGTCATCAAAATAAAACTGACTAACTAAATAATTGCTGATACATAAAAGAATCTTGGCATTTAGGCTAAGTAGATATCATTGCATATGATATAATCAAGAGTTTTTATACCCAAATAAGATAAAGTAAATCATATCCCGGTTCGTAAAAAGACAACCTGAGAGATTATCAATTTTTCATTAAATTTGTACTTTTATTTGTGAAACTAGTGTTTTTTAGGGGAAAAAAATTTCCACAGCCATACACCTTTATGGAAGAAGATTAAACCCGAGAAAGGAAAAGGAGAAAATTAGGAATAATCTAAAAGGGTTGCTTAAAATTTAAGGGATGGTATGAAAAAACTTGACACGAAACATGATTTCAAGATGACATTTTTATTAAGAAAGGTTGGAACTGATACCTGTCTGAAAACGTTGAAAATTTTGAGTAGAGATAAGCAAATCAAGTTCTTATTTAGCTTATTATCAGCTTTATATATATTTAAAACAAAGTGAAATGACTCGATAAACATTTTTAAAATAGCAAAAAATGTAAGTGGTGTCAAAATTTTTTGAAGATTTGATTAAATTTAATATCAATTCTTCTTTATTTAGGTGTAAATTGTTCATTTGGTTTCCTATTAGTGCTGCAGAACGTTATCGAAAACTCTTTCTTCTCAGATGTATGTATTCTAGTTTTCCTTTATCTTATGTATAATTCAATGTCAGATTTGAAAGTTGTCAGTCTATTCTCTTTTTCATAGGAAGCCAGCAAACTGGTGTAATGTAAAATTTACAGTAATAAACAAGAATCAAAATTGAAGTTAAAATTTCAACTTTTTAAGGTCATTTAATGCAAGAAGTCAAACAGCATCAGGGCAATCCATTGTCCATATGCTAACCAGTTTAATGAGTTGCTTTTCTCAGTTTAAGAGACAAGAGATTCTTCAGTGTGTTTTTAATGTTGATAGCGTTGTGGTTCTTAGTCATGGTTATCAAAGCATTGAATATTTTTATTATTTGTGTCCTTGAAGACGTTTCGCTATATTTTCAACTAGATTATCATACATAAAATATTTTTGGGCTCCTTTTTCTACTGCTGTGAATTTTTCAATAAAGACATCTGATCGAATAGCTACAAAATTAACATGTTAAGCTCGTTTCAAACATTTTTTGCATTTAGAATCTTAAAAATTGTCATTTATTATTCATGAATCCTCTGTTTTTGGAACATCACTGACCATCAATGGTTGTAATAATGAGAATACACAGACACTAAAATAATTGCAATGGAAATGTTGGCCAGCATTAAAAATTGCTAAACACAGCAAATGACTAATATTGACATATTACGATTTGATGTGTTATAAGGACGAGTTTTTGAAGCCTTATTTACAACCAGAAAGACAATAATGTATCCAGACCCAGCTTTACACATTACAATCAAAAAAATAGCACCATTGAAATAGAAACAAATGAAGAACTATTTTGGAATGAAACGTACAGTGCAAAACTAAGGAAAAGAGAAAATCATATCATAAACGTAAACAAAACGTTTTCTTTAGTAAATAATAAATATTTTATTGACTCACTATCGCACAAATCGAAGTTGAATTAAAATGTATTATTGTGCTTACAAATTTTTCAGTGAATTTTGAATTGAAATATTCAGCAAAATATTAAGACAGAAAAACAGAATTACTTTTCATTTTGGCAAAGTATAAATTTAAAAGTAGACGATGTATAGAATGCAATATTTTTCATACCTTTTCACAATTTTCACCATGAATTGTTTTAAATATTACAAAATTATAATTTTTGAAATAGTAATTAAAAAAAATAGGAATATAAAATATCTTAACAGGAGTACGAAACTGAAATGTCCCAAATAAAACCATTTAGGTTGAAAACAATAAATTTATAATTGTAATAAATTTCAGCGCAATAAATTTCACTTGGAATATTTTACGCTGGCACTTTATTGTGAGACGACGCAAAATTATAAAAATTACAAGTGAAATGGGTCTTTTTTTAACACAGAAAACAGGAAAAATAATGAAAAAGCTAGCCAGGTATTTTGTGATTGGCTAAAAAAATCACAAGAAAAATCAAAAAGAGCCAATTACTTTTTGTGACTTGTTATCAAAATTAGTTAAAGAGCATACACATATTCTTTTTATCTTCAAAGAGAAAGGTAGGATGATGAAATGCAATTTGCCTNTTCAGTGAATTTTGAATTGAAATATTCAGCAAAATATTAAGACAGAAAAACAGAATTACTTTTCATTTTGGCAAAGTAGAAATTTAAAAGTAGACGATGTATAGAATGCAATAATTTTCATACCTTTCCACAATTTTCACCATGAATTGTTTTGAATATTACAAAATTATAATTTTTGAAATAGTAATTAAAAAAAATAGGAATATAAAATATCTTAACAGGAGTACGAAACTGAAATGTCCCAAATAAAACCATTTAGGTTGAAGACAATATTATTTTATTTGTCTTTTATTTCAAGATCATTAATGGGTTTTTAATTAAAGTATTTCAACAAAGAAAGAAAAGAAATTTGTAATTGTGATCGGAAGAGGACACCATTAAACTTAATAAGCACTATTGATGAGGACACCATTAAACTTAATAAGCACTATTGATGAGGACACCATTAAACTTAATAAGCACTATTGATGAGGACACCATTAAACTTAATAAGCACTATTGATGAGGACACCATTAAACTTAATAAGCACTATTGATGAGGACACCATTAAACTTAAAAAGCACTCAATAAGTGTGACGCTACGCAGTCCCACTTTGCACTCAGATGTTTAATATAGGTAATTTTATAATGTAGCTGCAGAATTACCCTTCTAGGCTGAAAAAGATTTTAATTTGGGCCCAATTATAAAAGACCAAGATACACAACCAAAAAATAAATTTCAAAAAACAATATAGAAATCTCAAATTGGATGTAAGAGTACTTTACAGCCATGTGCTAGTGTAAGCTTTGTTATCTTAAGGTTCCCATGCTAAAAAAGGCATATGTTTGAGTTATTAATGAAAGGTAACTACATGCAATCAAAAAATGGATTTAACCAGTCACGTAAGTAAATTCAAATCAGGTCTCATACTATCAAAAGTATCTCAATACTTTAAAACCATGTACTGAATATAGCCTATATTATTTTTTAATATCATCCTCAAAATGCCTGAAAGGAGGCTCGGGTGCGTCTACTCTAAATGCGCCTGTTTTTGGTGTCAGTATATTTTGTATATTTTTATGACTATAAAAATTATTACCGAGGAAGCCACTAGGGTAAAAAAAGAAAACCATTCTAGTTCTATACTAAATATGAAGACAATTGCAAAATGTGTTGAACTATTTTGAACCAAGACGCCATTGATTGTCGATTTGACGCACACACAGCACTTGGAGCCGGAATAGTAGCTATCTTAGCATGTTATTTGAAAAGAGACACCTACAATACAAAATAATCTAGCTTATAGCCCCTGTGCTATAAACAGGTTAAGTTATGTTTTGATTTGTCCGTTAGGGTAGCACTCAGGGGAACGAGTAAGCTCACATTCGCATTTTATCAAGGATAGATGCCAACAAGCTAAAAGTTGTTTTTATCGAGCAATGACGATATCTGCAATATTATCATTATTATTTATACAATTAATGTTATCCTTTGGCTGAGCTTATTACCGTGATACTATTACTAGGCGAGTCATAACAAATGATCAAGGGCTAGCAAGGGGTCTTCTCCTTCTTTACATCTCCAATACTTTTCTTAGGATTCTGGATGATTCTAACAAGGCAATGTTTTGCATAACTGCAGTATTACATGGAATACAAATTTTCTCAAACCACTTTTTAAATCCTTTTGTTACATGTCCAAGAGCTCCTATTACTACTGGCACTACTTGAAGTTCATTTTCAAAAGTCTTGCCGCTTGTCCTTTTAAATCCTGGTATTTTTCAATTTTTTTTTCTTTTCCACTACCCTTCCATCTGCAGGCACAGCAATATCCATAATGATATAGCTTCTCTTCTTCGTATTAATAAGGGCAATGTCTGGTCTCCTAGCGTCTATTATATTCTCACAATGTATATTGATTTCAAAATCACATTTTCTCTTTGTCAAAATTTTCAGGACAATCTGCCTGATGACCAAAATATCGTGAAACTATTAGTTACAATCATAGTTCTTATTTGTCATGTTTTACCATATATATATATATATATATATATATATATAAAGAAAATTCTTCTACCAGACTGGAATGTTCCATTGTTGCTAAGCGAGTTGATTTAGCTACCTGTTTTTGCAACTGTAAGATTGTTCCTAATAATAGAATAGAACAACCAATTAAACTTGACATTGGTATGCTCAAAAAACTTCATGGGACTCTTTTCAAAACAAATAGGTCTGAAAAAAGATTATACATAATTGGGAATAACAATGTTAAACACAGAAATGGTTAATAGCTATTAATTGGCAATTAAGGAACTTGGCGTGTTTGTATAGCTCAGATATGATATAATGTCCTCAAAGATAAATTCAGTTTGTGCCCAGTTGAGTGGTATTGTCATAAAGAAATACATGCTTGGCGAGGGAGGAGTAAAGGAAACAAGTGGTTTGAAGTTGAAGCTGTCTCCCCACTAGGAGTCTAGTGTCATGCAGGAGAAGCTAATTTTTTCTGTGTAACTTATTTCCAATTTCAATGACGGATTTCTTTCTAACATCTTTCAATTAGAAGTGAATATTGGATGGGTTATATTAACTCATAGAGCAGTAAAAGCCGATATTTAAAACCTCAAAGATTAAAGATAAAAGTTCTATCGAGAAAAGCAATGAAAGATAGGTTAAAATGAAAATTAGTTTGTTTGAACCTCGTACAAATTTTTGTCCTTAAACGTTTTTTTAACAACTATGAAAAATAATATTTATAAGAACGTTTTTAATTGTCTAGTGTCAGATATATCTACTACAGGCTATTGTACAAAATCAAAGTAGCCCCAACGTAGGCAACTATCTTACTATACAAATACACAGAGATAGACACACATAAAAAAACAAACAGACGTACACAAAGCACCTTGTTAACCTCCTCGTTTTACAAGAAGATTATCTTTTTCGTCAGGGATTCTGAAAGTAAACTTGGCCAAATTCAAGATTTTACTACAAGTGTTGTTTGAAAATTGATTGCAGAGTGGTACAACTTGGTTAAAATGTGTTTTGCATTAATAGGAATTGATCTTCTGGCTAAGATGTGAATATTTGAAGTATTTTAATTCATTTTTCTTTTCCTGGATTAAGTTTCTGATAGAATATTTGATTACTAGATTTTTACAGTGGTGACATTGCAAGTCAGGGTTGGGGTACGACTGTACCCTCTCGTGCACTTTATTTTTGTAGGTGGGTTCCGATCCCATCTCTGACAACTTAATTTTTTTCCTGTTATTACTTCAGATAATCTTCCTTATGGACAAATTAAAAAGTTTTAACGTATATTTCAATGCAACATCTTAATAACAATACATTTTTAAGTAAATACTTTACACATTTTTGTCTGTTTAATTTCGTCTGTAAAAAGTTCTACATTTTTGTAATTTAGCCTGATAAATAACTTAGCCTGATAAAGAATCCAATATTTACTATTGCAATTTGTTCATTATAAATAAATAAATAAATAATAAATCACACCAATTTAGCAGGACAAGTGACTCCCATCTCTAATTAGGGATAAGATTCTTTGTACTCTTTTGAATAAAATTATTTATAAATGCTTCAATAGGTTTTTTTTCATTAGAAATATAGATATTTTGGAAAAGCTGGTCGTAGAGCCAAGATCCAGTGATATAAAAGTAATACTTGGAAAAAAGATGAGAGGCATCGCACTAGGAATTGACGCAAAAGTCTGAACAGCCAACTCCTAATGTGTTATTAATAGAAATTCAAGATTTGTAACACCAGAAATGCTCAACTATAAACAGTTCAATACAGTTTATCTTCATGATGTTATTGAGTCGTCTATAGACACTAAAATATTTGACGTTTATGCAACTTATTTAGTGTGTTTTTTTAGAATTTTTGGTAATATTTCAAGAAATCGTAAAAAGTTTAAAACCCAGCCAGGTCGCTAATCAGTGTGTATCTAGTATGCCTAATATTTCTTTTCTTTTCATTTATTTCTATTTTTATCTTTTTCTTTCTTATTGACTACAACGGTGTTTACTTTGGGCCTATGAATTCCGTGCACATGCATGTCAATTCTTTCTCTGATTGAGGTAGGGATTTCTGGTCAAAAGTGAGAAACAAATGTCAACGTTTGTAAATCAATATAAACCAATATAAACAAATATAGACAAATATAAATCAAATAAACAAATATAAACTAATATAAACCAATATTGACAAATAAAAATCAATATAAAACCTTGGTAACAAAACACAAGTAAATAAAGAGTTCTACAATTAACCATTTCAATTAAATGTTATTTTTATTCTATTGTAAGGGCTATCGCAGATTGGATGTATCCAGTATACTTTAGCAAATAATAAACTTAACTAATTCCTAAAAGGACCCCTCAAATTAACATTTGCAAAAACAAATTATTTTCTTCACAGATCTCTCTCAACGAAGTTCTAAAGACGAAGAAAATAATCAGTTTGCTATCGTAAATCAACATTTTTTATTTCTATATCTACAAGTAAATGTTTTTATCTGAAATTAATTCCAGACAAAGATAAGGTAAATACCATTTAACAAATTGAAGTAAAACAATATTCATGTCAAAATAGGTCAAAATATCCCGTTAAAATATGAGAAGCTGTGTCTTATTATAAGCTTACTGTTATGTCTTTGAATTATAACAAGCTCATTAAAGATAACAAAACTAAGAAGATGAATTAATTCCATAATCCCTTTAAAAATGTTTTTCAGAATGTGTCATTAAAAATTGTTCAAGATTTGAAGGAGTAGTGGCTTTTCTCATTTTTTGAAGTGAAGTTTAGTAAACAATCACACATTTAGATAAAAATGTTATTCGTACGGGTATTCAATGGCAAATATACCACATTTACGAATAAATAACAACAATAAAAAAGCAAAGATCAACTTCAGTAAATGAGATGTTGAAATAATATGGCATTATTTTTATTGTCTGTTCTGCTCTGGTTAATCTGAAACCATCTTGACTTGTTGTTCTTCATGTAATTCTATCCAAACAAATATTTTAGTATTTGAGTTTCCTTAATTCGTGTCTTTTTTATCACTTTTTATAGACGTAAAGTATATTTAAAGAATCAAGAAAATTTAGACATTAGTAGAAATTATTATTATTATTATTATTATTATTATTGTTGTTATTATTATTATATTGGTGTCGCACACTAAGCTATGATCGTAAATCCCTAGTGGAGTTTTTTGAGGCATGGTGTCAGCAAGACTCCTCAAACCTCAAGGACTTTCCGAAGTACCCTTGCAGACTGAAATAACGTAGTTTTCTGCACTTCGACTATTCTTGTTTTCAACCCAAGTTCTCCTAACCACTTTTTAAAATTTTTGGTGGGGTACCCAGAGCTCCTATGATGATCGGAACCACTTTTATCGGGATGTCCCATAACTTCTTTAATTCCCTGGCTAAGTCTTGATATTTGAGAATTTTTTCCTGTTCCTTGGCAGTTACTCTAGAATCGTAGGGTACTGCAAAATCTATAATGGTACACTTTTTGTTGTCTTTATCGACAACAATCATATCAGGTCTACGAGCCTCAATGATGTGATCAGTTTGGACATTAAAGTCCCACAATATTTTGCACTTTTCATTTTCAATTACTGCTTGGGGATTGTGGTCATACCACTTAGGAGAGACTGTTATTCCATTAACTTGACAGACTTCCCAGTGGATTCTTTTACCAACCCAATCATGCCTCCTTTTGTATTCTCTCTGTGCAAGCTTAGAGCATTCGCAAAGTATATGGTTGATTGTCTTGTCACTCTGATTCCACATTCTACACTTGTTGTTTCTTTGGCTTTTGTCAATTGTTGCTTTAATGTGGTTTGTTCTAATGGATTGATTTTGCGCTGCAATTATCAAAGATTCAGTTTCACGTTTATCATTAGAAATCTCATCTGTTTGTCGTACGAATTGTCCTTGTAACGGTTTTTCTTTCCATTTGCTTGTTCTTTCACTCCTCCTCCTGCAGCTGTAGTATGTTTCCTTTGTTTCAGCTGAATGTCCTAGAGAAACAGAAGGTAACAAATTTCCATTATGCAAAAAGAAAGCTTTTAAACTGATCTTTGATAAATCGATGAATACTCTCCACTGCTGAGGTAAATAATCGAGTGTCAGTGCTGTCATAAGACCAGTCATATTTGAACAAACTGAAAATGACCCCCTCTCTTCAAAGTACTCTTGCAATGCCTGGTGTCTGCTGCGAAAGTTGGTTAATTTAACAGAGGGTCTGAGATGTCTCCACTGCTGTAGTCTAGAACCTAAAAGCTTAGCCTTATTTTTAGGTAGGTCCAAATCACGGACAAGATCATTTAGCTCTGCTTGACTTATAACATGCGGGTTTGAGGAGTCTGTAGCACTCGTGGGGACCGAAATCTTACTAGAGCCTGAAGATTGGCTGCTGACAAGTTCATCCTCAGTGCGATGCAAGCACTCATCTAAAAAGGAAATTATGAATTAAGTCAGAAGATTAGCTATCTTGAAACTGCTTAATCTATCTATTGCTGCATAATCTGCAGGGCAACTACATTCGTTTGCTATTTAATGACCCTTTGCTTAGTCAAGCAACAGTCAACTACACATGATCTCTGACAAGAAAATCCCTTGCTACTGGGCAACAGCTTTCAATTGTCCACATCCTCGCATTTCAATTGGCATTTGGATATTACGACTAACATAATGGAAACCCTCAAAAAAGAAAAACAAGTTATCGTCTCACCAGGAAAGGAACTTCACTTTAAACGACAAACTCAAATAAGGAGTGTGTTTTTCAGTTGCTAAATTTAAGTCGTTGCTTGTCAAAGGAAAATTTGAAAAATGGGTTTGTATGTAGAGAATACTCACTAAAGTTTTCTGCACATCTAGGAACAGGAAGCTCATCACTGTGAGGTACTGGTCGAATAGCTGATGGTAGAAATAGATATTCTAATTGGTCTTTCTTATTTTTGCGTAATACCCTTTGTGACATCCGGAAACATACAGAAGAAGCAGTCATCAACATGATTTTTCGGTTCCCTCCAAATCATAGCCACTGCAAAACCCGTAGATTGTCTCTTTCCAATGGCCCACTAACATAGTTTTGTAGCACGTGTTGCAACACATTTGTGGTGCCCATCTCCTTCCTTTGTCACCAACTTTACATCCAAAGTATAAGTAATAAGCACTACAAATAAATGGTGTTAGCGAGCGTCTTTGAGCTGAAAATGCTAGCTGACCACAAATGTAGCAGAAGTTGTCTGGCTTGTTTCGACATTCCAGCGGCATGATAGCACCTTGACATAATTACAGAACTGACTCCTTTCTGTTTCAGAGCGACTTTAAGCATGAAACAATGTTTATTTAATTGGTTACATGGAGTTATTATCGCAACAAAAGCTGAAATGAGTCTACAATCACATCGTTTGTCACGCTGAGCAAACAAAAAGACCTTTGCTAAGGTTTTTTTGAAGTAATACTTTCTTCTCGGTTAGATAACGCAATCTTCTGATCTTTCTTTACTATTTTTTCTTAAAAAATGCATTGTTTTAAAAAAAAATTAAAAATTAAAAATTCTGAAAAAATGGGAGCCAATAAAAAAATTAAAATATTATTTTTGGAATCAGCGCCGAAAAATAACCCCCAAATAGTGTTTTTCATTCAAGATACGTTTTGGCTGTATGCCTGTGTAATTGTTGAAATCACTGTAACTTTATCATATTTGAGAAGATTTTTTATTGAAAAATAGGTTTTGATATTTTCGGATTATATGTTTTAGTTAATGGTACTTATTTGTTTCTTTCGTTTACGCCATATCAATCTGAAATTTCATTCTCTCTCTCTCTCTCTCTCTCTCTTTCTTTCTCTTTCTCTCTCTCTCTCTCTCTCTCTCTCTCTCTCTCTCTCTCTCTCTCTCTGTGTCTCTGTCTCTCTCTCTGTGTCTCTGTCTCTCTCTCTCTCTGTCTCTTTATGTGTCTTTTCTCTACTACAACTCTACTTTTTTATATCATCCTCCCACTTTACTTCTATGTTCTCNCCATTTCCAATCGCTAGAACTTTCAAAGTGTCGTGTTGTTTATATCAATAAGACGTTGAAGTGTCTCTCTCTGGTTCCTACAATATCGACATATGTCATCTACAACTAATCTTCTGACATTTTTCAGCACTCTTCTTTCTATCATCTACAGCTGTAGCAATAATACTACTTCAGTCAACATATTTTTTTTGCATTGATGCCAACACTTGGTTTTATTTAATTTGGGTGTGCTAATTTCACACCTTAAAGTTGTTTTAATACAAACCGAGTATCTAAAAATTGCAACGTGTTGTTTTTATCACCTTGATGTCATGGTTAAGGTAAATATGTTAAAGAAATATGTCATCAAACTTACCATAAATGAGCTATTAAATGAAAAAAAGCAACATAGGCAAAATTGATTCAGAAACACAATATAAAATATTTTTCTTGATAAATATAGATTGCAAATAATATTAAACTCATTGACAGCTAATCCATTGGTTTCTATAAAAAGGCAAAGATAAACAGCAGTCTATTCAAGAAGGAATTTGCCTAAATTAAATATAGTAAGAAACAGAAGAGGTAGAGGTAGTAAGAGGTAGGTGTAAGGAAATATAGTCTGCAGGAGAAAGAGGTAAAGATCCTACTGTAGAAATATAACCAAAAGAAAAGGGAAAAAATACAGCAAAAAAATTATAAAGGGTCCAAACAGAAAATTTAGAATGTAATAGATAAATACCAGGGAACCATCTAATTAATACTAATGAACATAAAATCTTTTAATAATAAAATAATTAAAGAGAAGATATAAAATGTTAATACCGCGCTACAGTACACCCATATAGACTATTTAACCGAGAAAAAAAGATTCTAACAATTGCCAAAGTTCCACAAGAGTAACTGGACTTAAAACGAAAGGAAAGAGAAATTCAATTAGGTTTGCGAGGATGAAAACAGTAGAATTGGAAAATCAGTAACAAATGACAAGAATAGAAAGGGCGACATTATATTTGTAGACGATAAAGAAATGAAATCAAAATCATATACATAGCTATTCCTAATGACAGCAGAGTAAAATAAAAGTAAATGGAAAAATTAGAAAAGTATAAGCTGGAAGGTTATAAAGTATTAGAAACAAAAAATTTATTATTATTAATAATTATAATCATTATTTTTAATAATAATCATTATTTTTATTAATAATAATCATTATTTTTATTAATAATAATCATTATTTTGAATAAAAATAATCATTATTGTTAATGTTATTATATTACTAATGATCTCAATTATTATTTGATTTCGTAAGACCTAAAAGTTTACTTTAAAAACAAGTGCAAAGCCAAATGTTCAGCCTCTGATAATGGAAAAGCAATGTGGAACTTGAGCTTGTTGCTCTGTTGATCAAGTACACGATTGCTACTCCTCAGATTGATACCTAAGAAAGATTTAATATTTCCTCTTTTGCTTTGTGTTAGTTGATTGGTTATAAAAAGTAATCACATAAAGTTGTTTTGTATATAGTGGATATACTAGCCTGTGAAAATGTCTTTGATAACAATTATATTTTAAAGACTAACTGTTAGGTCTAAGTGCAGTTGTGGTGCAATGTTATTTGATGTGGGCTCTTACTGAAAATGGTTTTTGCATTTCTAGTGGTATTATGTGACAATTGTTTTCACCTGTGATTTGTTCATCAAAATAACAAGTTCTCCTAACCCAAATATGTTTTTTTTCATTTCTCTCATTTTCGTTTATGTTATACCAGTTTTTATACTTTTCGTTTATGTTTGAGGAAATTATATATGTTGTAATAAATTCCTTATATTTGAAACAAGTTGTTGAAATAGTTCCGTCTTTAGTAACGAGTGACAATGTGACAATTTCTAGAAAGTTTCAGTTACATGAGAAGAAATAAGCACTAACAAGAGCAATATATTTATTAAAACCCAAATGAAAGAGCCAAACTAACAATTATATAGACACACTTTAGAATTAGTATTAGCTAGAAAATTAACAATAAAAAAAATTCATGGAGTAAAATTCTACATGAGACAATGTTTGTGTGATGCTATACTGAATTGCTTTTCTAGCAAAGTAATCAAAGTGAAAGACAAATATTTCAAAGGCCTTTTCAAATCAAAAAAGGTATTGTAGGTAGTCTACCACAAAGGGTTTAAAATGGTTTTAACTAAGTGAACAAGAAAAGCTTCTTTTTTATGAAAGACACTCTGAACTAATGGTTAATTAAAATCTCATGTTTGAGTTCTTAGCTTTTGCGCAATTTTTTTTTCAACTAATTTGACATTCATAACTTGTTTATAAATTTCTTTTGTAGCTAAATTAACAAGGTATTTTTACCTTTCAATCACCATTCTCTGTATGATTATTGACAGAGTCTGATTTTGTGTATTCAGATTTTTTTCAATCTTTTTAGTCATACGAACATCTAATGTAGGAAAAGAAGCAGAATTTTGATGGGAAATTAATTATATTGAACATGCAAATGGATGTGTGGGAGTGAACTAAAAACAACAGAAGAAAAGAAGGCAATCAGGTCATGGAAGAAAATCAATTAGATGCTAAAGAGGTCTACATTCTTATTATCCGAGGAAAAAACTACGTACATTGAAATATTTATAACAGTCAGGGACAGTTACTGCATAAGAATAAAGACATTGAATCTACCTAATTATACACAATGCAACAAACTGAGTTGGTATAAAAATGTTTGTAGAAAAATTCACTTGATAATACCTCAAGAAAAACTTGTTGCCATTGAACTAATGAAGATTTAAAACAGAACTGAGTTGCCATGTATCTTTATGGATAATCCTGTGTTAAAATTTCTGTAGAACCATTCCAGACCATCATTTTCATTTCAGAACCATTATTTTTATGTTTTCTAAAACATATCAATTATTCTTTCGAAATTTTATGGATTTTAAATTTTTGATTACTTAAAGTTATTGGAATTTAGGATATTACATGAGTATGAAAACATGATAATAGTGTAAGGAAAATACCAGCTTACTTTTTTGCATCTCGTGTGGCTCAAAGGTTTCATTCTGATGCAATTGTTGCTTTTCGGGCGTCTAAATCGAAGATCTCGTTGACATATGTTGACTTTTCTTTATCATATGATTGAAATGTTTTTAAGTTTCAGGTCAACTCCTACCTCTTCTCTTCCTTTATTTTTCTTTTCACAGTTCCATACACTCAGGGACTTATTACTTGAAAACGTTGTCTCTTTGTTGTTATAAAACTATCCGTGGTTGTATTGTTTATCCTCAGACAGATTAATTGTTGAATTTGTTGGTTTCGCAATGTTTTTCTCCATGATATATATTGAATGCTTTTGAGTCTATGGTCAACTCTTATCTCTTATCTTCACCTCCTTTTTTTCTTTTCACAGCTTTACATACTTGACAGCTCCTTGCCTTGCATTGATCTTGAAAATAGAAAAAGGTGTTGCTGATGCTCTTCCTTCTAAGAAATCTTCCTGGTTTTAGTTTCTTTCCTCGGACAGCCAGGTTCTGGAACTCTTTAGCTTCTGAATACTTTTCTCCATCATATGATTGAAGTGTTTTGAAGTCTAAGATCAACTCTTATCTCTTGTCTAAACTTTCGTTTTCTTCGTTCACAGTTGCATACAGCTAGGAGCATTTTTATTTTTTATGAATATTTATACAGGAGAAGAAATTGAAAAATATAAAACATTCACTTATATTTTCTTTATACAATAAAATTGCTATAAATGTTCGTTTTGTTTTTAAAAAAATGCTAAAAAATTTGTAAAACTATTAAAAGAACTAAAAATATATAAAATACTTCTTTACATTTTTTCTTAAAACTTTTGTAGATATAAATTTCTAAGTTGTTATAAAAACTACCCCCACTGAAATAGAAGCCAGGTCTAGCAGCCCCGAATTTCACAAGAGATAATTTCACCTTATAAAAATTATTTAGAATGTTCTTTTCATGATCAAATAATTCACATTGTTGAACATGTCACAGTAATACTATTTATTAATGTATTTCTTGGTCATAATAACACATTAACGTTTTAATTGCCTGGAAATGTTAGGTTCTCACAATATGTTTGACCAACACAGGGGAATAGGCCAAACAAAGACTATGGCAAATCTTTCAACCANTTTGTAGATATAAATTTCTAAGTTGTTATAAAAACTACCCCCACTGAAATAGAAGCCAGGTCTAGCAGCCCCGAATTTCACAAGAGATAATTTCACCTTATAAAAGTTATTTAGAATGTTCTTTTCATGATCAAATAATTCACATTGTTGAACATGTCACAGTAATACTATTTATTAATGTATTTCTTGGTCATAATAACACATTAACGTTTTAATTGCCTGGAAATGTTAGGTTCTCACAATATGTTTGACCAACACAGGCGAATAGGCCAAACGTCGAATCAGATGGGGTGGCTCCCTGACCAATGGTATGCGAAAATGGAGACACGTCAACAGCCACGGGCTGGTCAAGCAGAAGTAACCAGAAGAACACACCAACAGCCCCGGACTAGTGACACTAAAGCGATCAGGGCAAAGAACAACTTGAGACATTTCTGTGCATATAACACTAGAACGCTTAACGATGCTTCATTTGATATTCTGCTTCATGAACTGACTGACATCAAATGGCACATAATTGGTCTTTCAGAAACGAAACTAAAAGACTCTGAATTCGCCACAATTTACGGCGGGGATAAATTATATGTTTGTGGCAATGGTCTCACAAAATCAAATGGAACAGGCTTTAAAGTGCATAAATCGCTAAGGAATTTAATAAAGGAATATCACATATACTCTGACAGACTAGCAACATTGACAGTTCAAGCAAAGTCGAATATGATCCAACTTATTTATGTCCACATGCCAACATCAGACCACCCTGATCTCGAAATTGATATCACCTACGAACTAATATAGGAAATTGTAGATCAGACACCAAAGCGTGATCAGTTATTTTTACTTGGCGACTTCAATGCAAAGATTGGAGGCTTCCACTCTTTACATTCGAGCTCTATTGGCTGGCACAACCTGAGAGACTTCAACAACAGAGGCATCTCAATTGCAAATGTTTGCGCGAGTCTAATTGTCACAAACACTCTTTTTCAGAAGCCAGCTAAGTGTATCTGGAACTGGTCATCCCCCCAACGAGCAGTATAAAAATCAAATCAACTTTATCATAACCCTTCAAGACATTAGACATCAGTTGCTCGACTGCAGCACGATTAACAGAGCTGACATCACCGATCAACGCATGCTTCGCACTATTCTGAAGATTCAACTGAAATACAAGGATACTAAAAGACAGCCATATTATGACGTATCAGCATTGCATCATCCGGACGTGGATATCACTTCCAAATTTCAGTGTTGAATCATTCTAAAAAATAAAAACATTGATGTTATTGTTGCTCTTCGTTATAAATAAATCTTTCCAATGTTCTGTTTTTGCCTCGGAGAGCTAGATTGTGGACCTCTCCTTCTCAGTATTATCCTTCATCATGTGATTTGAATATTTTCAAGTCTAGCATCGACTCTTATCTCTTGGCTGAATATGTTTAGTGGATTCATGCCTTTTATATTTCTTACATGTAAAAAGATAACAAAACGTCCTTCTTATTAATTTCAATGGAAACGTAACCTTGGAAAATAATATTTAACTAATATTAACTAATGTTTATAATAATAAAATTTTTGAAATAATTGAAAGGAAAATTGTTATCGCTAATTGGGCTTTTTATTATTATCAAAAGTTTTGAAAAAAGCTACGAATAAATATCTCGTTGTTCAAACACACATATTTTTCCATACTTTGCAGTTACTTGGCAGTAGATGTGAATTGTGTGTGGGTTGGTGGATGTGGATTTAAAAGTAATTAAAAGTTATAAACGTATCTTATTAGGATTGAGAGAAAGCTACAAGATATCTATGCTAGTTACAATTAAAAGAAAGAGTAGACATTATTATGTATGTATGGTCAACACGTTTTGACAATATTCTTCAAAATATTTCTTACTTCCTAGAAATCATATATTTGGTCTTACTTGGTACAAAGACGAATACAAAAAACAAGAAAAAAAACATGACGCTAGAAAAACGAGTCAGCTGTATTCATATTAGTTTATTAGGTTGAATGTAGAAAAAAAATAGATAAAACTAGGATTAAAAAGGGTTATTTTCAGTCTTTTATAATACAACATTACTTGAAATTACAAAACATTATAACTTGTAGGCCAATCTCAATTCAGGCTTACTTAACAGTGACTCAAATTATTCTAATATCACTACGCCTATCTTTTAGAATTGGTTCTCGCATAGATGCTGTGGTGATTCAAATCAATGCAAAGGTCCTACTATGTTGGTTTCGTGGTCTAATATTAATCGAAGGACTAACAGGATAAAAGGATTAGCTTTATTCTTTTGTTTTAGAGATAACATTTTTAGTTGTTGATGAATATCAAATACATTCTTTTTCTTTTGATACGAGGAGTGACCAGCCTTCTCTGACTCAAAATGTGCTCTATTTTTTAGCAACTTTTGCTTTTCTTCTGGAAATAGCAATAAACGTTTACATAATATAAACATCAACATCTCTTTAGTTAAGTTTGAAATAATATCATACTAAAACTGCTATCCTGATATAGTACTTCCTCTTTCGTTCTACTATAAAAATTACAAATTCAATTCCAATTTCAACATTTTGTTAGGAAACTTTATACTACTATGAAGAAATCGTTATTTCTTATCTTATTTTGCTACTTTAACATCTCATAGTTAAATATTCTCTTATTCATGTTACCAATAAAAATGCAAAATGTAATTTATGCGATATATTGTGCTTCATGCTATCTTCATAATTGCCATAAAGTTAAATTTTTATTTAACTCAGTCTTTCTCCCAGATCTATACAAAATCGGGATAATTATTAAATTTTACCACCAAAAATATTATGAACATCCAGACATAAAATAAAAATGATCAATTTCAGGTTAAATTTAAATAAAAATGTGTAACAGATCATGGTTGTTGTGAGGTACCTTGTAGTACAAGCCAGTGTCACATTATTCCATTCAAAAGATAAGAAAAAAAGATTGTCAAATACACGCTAAAAACAATTTTTTTTACAAAGAAAAAAATTGAAAAGTACACTATATATTGAAATATAATAATAAAATTGTAAGACAACATAAGATATTCTTTTACTGGACAGGAATCTTTGGATAAAAGTTCAGGCAGAGATCTCAAATCTTTAAAAGATTATACTGCTCAACAGACCAACCTGCAAAACAACTTGATAATAATAAGACTAATAATAATAATAATAATAATAATAATAATAAACTAAAAAATACTAGAATTGAATACCCAGCCCCATGGCAGTAAGGCTAAAAGGCATCGATATATTTGATGAAAACAAGAAGTAAATCATACCATCTTGTCCGTCGCGCGGGTCAACAAGGGACGCGTCCTTCAGGGAGAGACCAGCCTGTGTTCAAAAGTATACAGCTCGGTCTAATTTCTCCTCTGCGAATAATCTGCAAGGTAATCAGAACCAGGGTATCCCTAACCCTGAACCTGCAGTGACGTTCACGAAATCAAAAGAAAATAGTGTTGGATGGTCTACAGAGGATTATAACATTGTATATCTTTCAAAAGTACCCAATGAGAATCTTGACTGAGCAAACCTACTCAGAATGGAGAAAAATAGTTGAAAAAGAAATTGTAGAAAACATCGATGCTAATAAACTTGCTAATGTACATCGAGATATTTTAAAAATCAGGGGATGAATGGTGCGCAAGTTGATCTGAAACAGAACTACTAATTCAAAATGGAACTACTGAAGAACTTGAGGTCGATACTGGACATGAAAATCGAGAACGTATAATTGAACTTGTAAATTTGACACCTGATCTGATTGAGAATAGAGCAGGTGAAATGATGGAAGGAGCTAACAAAGAAATAAATAGAAATGTACACATTGTTACGGTTGTTGATGATTTCGTTGAAAATAATAAAGAAACGATACAGGCTGCCCATGAAGACATAATACGTGAACTTGCAATCACTATACAGACTGAGATGGAAAAAAGGGACACACTACCTGAGATAACATTCTCGTCAAAAACAAACCTTACTATTTAGCTTTATAACGTTGCTTTATGAGAGATAATTAACAAAACCCAGAAGGATTTAACCTTCATCAAAAATCTAATATGCTTATCAGCAAAAGCTGCCACTAAAAAGTAAAAGAAAATACCATATTACTGAAAAATTCTTTCTGAATACGAGCGCAGCGATTGAAAAGATTTGATAAACGAAAAAAAATAGACAGAACGAGATCTTCAAAATTGATGCTAAAAGTTCTACAGGGAAATTGGAAAGACTAAGATTGAGGTAAAGGAGTACCACCTAAGAGAAAGTACGTGAATGAGTTTTGGACTGGGATCTGGGGTAAGGTAAAAAAGCTTCAGAGAGGAGGAAAGGATGAGTGCGGTCGAAGAGCAATAGTTGGAACCTATTACGATGGAAGAACTGCGCCCAGAACTGCGCCTAAATAGCAGAAGTGGGAATCTCCAGGATTAGATAAGATTCGAAATTTCTGGCTAAACTCTCCAAGTGCAATATATGAAATGCAATAGAAACCTTAACGAATTGGTTAACACAAGGAAACATATATCTTCTCCCCAAATCAGACAACACAAAGAACCCAAAAATCTAAAGCCCTATTATGTACCTGACCACAACATATGAGATTTTAACATTAGTAATCACTGACAGAATCCATAATTTTCTTGAGCAAAACTTGACTCTTCCTCAGGAACAGAAAGGATTCAAAAGGAACTCATATGGATGCAAGGATCAGTTTCTAATCAACAATGTCAATCAACAGAACTGTAGGAGAAGGAGCAAGAAGTTAAGATCAATAAGGATTGATTACCGTAAAGCTTTTGACAGTGTTCAGCATGACTGGATTATTAAAGCCTCAAAATGTACAAGCTCTCACCAATAATTACAAGTTTTTTCAAAAAATTCAAAGTGGTACACCTCTCTTTTTCTCTTCGCTGGGACTACTAAATCTATCCCTATAAAAATTAAACGTGGTATCTTTCAGGGAGATTCTCTTTCTCCACTTCCCTTCAGCAAATCGCTTTTCCCCTTTCCCAGCAAACTTAATTATGTCAGCTATGGCTACACGATCTATGACAAGAAAACTGACTATCTTTTTTCTCGATGACTTGAATCTTTTTGCAAAAAGTGATCAATAACTAGAAGGATTGCTAATTACCGTTAAGCAGTTCAGTAATGCCATTTGCATGGAATCTTGTAAATCGAACTTTATGAAGATCAAAAAAGGTATTTTTTAAGAAGACTCTCTTTCTGCACTTCTTTTCTAAATGTCCTTTATACCTCTCTCCAATAAATTAAACAATACTGGTACTGGCTGCAAGATTCTAGAGAGAACAATTAATTACCCTTTCTATTTGAACAATTTGAAACTTTTTTCTAAAAATTGAATTTAACTCTGAAAACCGGATTGAAGCAATTAACACTATCCCAGTCCCTGTTGGTCAATATAATTACAATATCACTTACTGGACCATGCCAGATCTTTAAAGAATGGGTAGGAAAACCAGAAAGCTACAATTCAGAAAGCAACAAATAGAAATTTCTACCATAAGGCAGCTGTTAATCGTCTGTAGTTAAATAGATGCAATGACAGACACGGACTTATACAACTGGAACTTTCCTTTAAAACCACTACCATCGAAATAAAATATTATCGTGAAAAAAACTCGAATGTCTGAATGCTAGCATTAGACATTCATCTCTGTGGCTTCCAGCTTTCTTTCTTGTGCTTCAGCTGTTTCAGCTCCATACAGCATAACAGGTCTGATGGTCGTCTTATAGAAATAGCTCTTGAGATGGAGTGGCACCATTTTTTCGCAGACAACTGGACTACTCTCAGACCATATCCTTCAGGTACTCCCAGTTCTTGCCTTGGCTTCTTCCTTACAACCTCCTTCCTTTTCAATGATGGAAGCTAAGTACTTGAACTTATCCACTGCCTTTATCCCCTCTCCATGGATTTCCACTATCTTAGGGGGTTTGACAACTTGTATACTTGATAAGATTACCATCTTCTTTGCATTTACTATTAGGCCCCTCTTTTCCAGAGCTTCTTGCCACTCTCCCATTCTCTCCAGCTCCCTTTCCTCGTTGGCTGTAATGACTAAATAGTTTTGGAGTTCCTGTGGAGCACCTCTGTGTATTTCCTCCGAGATTGTGTCCATGGTAATGATAAACAGCAGAGGGCTCAAGGCTAATCCTCGGTACAGTCCTACCCTGACTTTAAAAGAGGATATCTCCCCTGCACCCGTTCTTACCAAGGTTTCACAGCACGTGTAAAGGCTTCTGACTACTCTCACGAGCTTTTCACTGACTCCTCTTATTAGGAGCCACCAACATATTTCCTTGGGACTCTAGCACAAGCCTTTTTCAGGTCCACAAAACCCCTTGTAGAGAGTCCTGTTGCCCTCTAGAGCCTTATCTTGCAGCTACCGCAGGACAAATAAAGCGTCAAATGTGCCTCTCCCTTCTATAAATGCAAACTGCATGGTATCTATCCCAACTACCCTTCTTAACCTTTTGTCCAGGATCTTCTCAAAGAGCTTCATTGCATGTTCCAGAAGCTTTATTCCTCTGTAGTTGTTGCAGTTCAAATTGTCTCCCTTTTGCTTGTAGATAAGGCTCAACAAGCTTTTGATCCAGTCACTCGGAATCATTGCTTTATCCCATATCTCTCGCAGCACCTCCGTCAGCTGTGTTACACCTTCCTCCCCTAAGGCCTTCAGTATGTCACTTGAACCACGTGATGTACTATTACTACTACTGTTACTACTACTACTACTATTATTACTACTACTACTACTACTACTACTACTACTATTACTGCTACTACTTGATTTTGCAATTTATTTTATCAATTATCAATCTTCCTTTCATGAAACTGTTAGTGGATATCAGTAGCTATGTGAATACGCATTCACCATTTATATGCACAAAATGACAGGATTAAGTTTTGATGAAGCCTTTGGAAGTGTATATCATTGAGCTGCCGGTGTGTTTTGAGACAAACCTTGTCAAATCGTATGAGTATAAAATCACCTGTTACGAATCTCTGAATAACTATGTGAAAGCTAAAAGTAAAGAAGTCGAACTCATTTTAATTGACCTTTTATCTCTTGGGAATTATATATAGATAAAAATAGAAATATAAGGGCAGTTTAAAAACCTTTCACAAAATTTAAATCTTTATAATAAAAGAAGTCTTAAAAAATGACAGAAAAAGCTATCAGATGTTCTTATGACATTTCTAACACTGACCTACAAAGTTTAGAAGGTCAAGCATGTGATAGCTGATTCATGGCTAGTTTGCTATGCAAAATTCAAAAATCATACTCATTGTGTCCAATCAGGTCAAGCTGTTGAGATCCGAGGTTGTAAAAGAATTGTTATTAACCTCCTTTGGTGCTATTCATTCCCTTTAATTTTGGATTTAGTGCTTCACAAAACGCTTACGTCTTATTTGATAAACTTCAAAAAATAAAGATTATACATTATACAAAAGTTAATTTCTTCAATGTCCGCGCATTGTTCGTTGATCCATTCTCTTTTTGCTTCTCTGCACTTTTTCTTTATTGAGCGGTCCAAGGTCTTATACTGGGGAGATTGTCTGTCTAAAGTTTCCTGCTGTTCCCCCATCAGCTGGAGAATATCTGGTTTCATCCATTCTTGCTTTGATTCTTTTGGTTTCGGTGGGATGAGCTCTTTTGCAGTTTCGACTAGTGCATCTTTTAGCACTTCTCACTTGATGCCTTCTTCATTTTCAAGTAGCTCGAAGCGGTTCTTTACCGCGACTGCGTCTCTCGATCTAAGCTCCAGGTTTTCGTGAAGTACGTTCCATTTCAGCTTGAGTGCTGGCGGTTTCTTCTTGAGTCTTCGTAGTTTTACTCTTACAGTACAGATTACTGGGTTGTGGTCGCTTCCGCAATCTGCTCCAGGATAAGCCTTAGATTGCTGAATTGCGGTTTTGAAACGCTCATTGATGGTCAGGTAGTCTATTTGGTTTCGAACACGATCTACGGGGTTCCTCCATGTCCAAAGTCTTCTGTTGTGGTTTTTAAACCATGTGTTTGTCATCACTTGGTCGTTTGCTTCACACCAATTGACCCATCTCTCCCCTCGTTCATTCTGGATACCTTGTCCATGTTGGCCCTCCACGTTGGCAGCCTACTTTTGCATGTAGATCTCCCATAACCATAACGATGTCCTGCGATTTGCAAAGTCCTTTTGTTTCGTCAAGCTGTCGGTAGAACCTGTCAATTTCTTCGCCATTGCTGTCTGCCGTTTGTGCATATACCTGGATAATAGATAGGTCTAAGGGGATTCCTTCAGTTTAACCAAAAGAACTCCCTCCGAGACTGGCCAGTATCCCACGAGGCACTTATTAAATTCTGTGTCTAGCATCATACCCATTCCTTTTAGGTGTTGCTCCCCTCCAGAATTGATAATTTTAGAACCATCTAGGTTGAAACATCCTGCCTCTGTCCATCTCGTCTCGTTTAAGCCAAGTATGTTAATGTTTAATCCTTCCATCTCCAATTTTACATTGGCTAGTTTTCCTGCTTGGTATAAGGTCCTTACATTCCATGTTCCAATCCTCAGAGAATTACGGCTCCGAACAGTAGCTGGCTGACGGTCAGGTGTCACCTGTCGGACATGAGTATCCCGACCGAGCGAAGCCCTAGATACCCTTTGGGCATTAGAGCCATTAACGCTCTTATCGTTGAACTGTGATCTGTGCATAAGCATGATTGTCTTGGAATTGTACGGTGGTGGTTTGCTATTGCCTTCCACTGGTGGTTGACCACTCGTTCCGAGGCCTCCCCTGTGGCCTGTGCACACCACTGGTGCGGTTGATGCGCAAAGTACGAGGCATGTACTATCCCAACAATAATTTCCTGGTTACCCTCACATCGTTTGGCTCGTCAGGTTAAACGGTTTACCGGGGTGTGGCCGCTGTTGCGCACAAACAGCTACTTGGAGCCAGATGTGAGAGTTAGGCGCGTTCCAGGGACCAGTGAGTCCATCGCCCGAAATCCAGCTGATGGTTATCACTGGATGGTAACCCTTTAGGACACCCCTACATTCAGACAGGACTTTAGCTCTGCTAAACAATAAATGGCCATCGAAATACAAAGAAAGTGGATGATATTTTGGAATTCAATGCACCACCAAATACACAAATCAGTTGAAAAAAGGTTTTTAAATGCAGGTCAGTGTAATAGACACCTCAACGACTGTAGTTCACTAGAACTCTTTGTATAAATGAAATTATATATAATTTGCTTGTTCTTTATTTAAGAGAATATGGTGAAAAACTGTGGTGAAATATTTGACTGAACACTGATTTCCTCTTTCCTATTCAAATCGCAAATTTTCAACACATTCTTAATCATTAAATTCGTATCATAATTTTTTAAATCCAGTTGCTATTCTTATGTCAATTAAACAGTCCCACTTTGATAGGTTACTTAAAGAAATACAAGATGCTTAAAGGATAAATCGTGGTTTAAAACTCTTTAGTTGAACCGACATCAAAGCAACCACTGGTTACAAATCTATTGCATCTTGGTAATATTTGATTATTAACTATGACGGTTTTGACAGAAATGACAAAAAATAAAATACTTTTTACTTTATCAGAAAACTTTTAATGAGACATCATTAATTCTTTATTGGACTCAAAACCGCATCATCACCAATCTTGCCACTTGATATTTTTTCAATTTGTACAAGCATTTTTTTTTCAGCTCTTTCCTTGAAGTTTGATGCAGCTAACAAGTAAGTTTGCTTTTTATCACAAGTCTCTAAAGTACTGATATTTTCTGCTACTTGGCATATTGAATTCTAATTCTAATATTAAGCAAATTGAAGGCTATCTTCTCTGTCAAAATAAAATGTTTGTCGTCTCAAATTATTAGAACATTGCACATTGAAATTTGTTAGTCGAATATAAAGAGCTGTTTAAAAATAATCAATATATATTTTTGAACTGTTGTTTATGAGAAAGAAGCAGCAGATTATTGTTGAATTTTTAGGAAAATAGTCAATCTTCATTATTTTCTCTTTCAGACGACATTAAAATTTTTAATTGCAATTCAATCAAAAAGCATTACGGTGGCAGAGAAGATTTCATTTTGGTGTATATATATTTATGAGAAGGCTATTCTAAATGTCTAAACTACTCACGCTGTTTTGAATCAACCTTCTCATGGTTAAAACCGTATTTTAAATACCTGTGTCATATATGTAAAGAGTTAATATATATATACATATAATTGCTGATGTCGTATGTTGGATAAATAGCTTGAAAGTAATTACATATGGGAGTAGAAAGCCAAAAATTAACATTTGAATAGTGGTAGTCAAAATAGAATTAGTTATGTTAACAATAGTATTAGCAATAGCATTGTAGTATTTGTAATGGTTATTATAGTAGTAATAGTTGTTTTTGTTAAAGTTATTGTTGCTAGCATTGGTATAAGTCGGTCAGCTGTCAGCCATGAATATTGTATCCTAGAAATTCTCAATGTTCTGACTGGGGAACTGTCTTTGATGGCTGATAAAGACAGATACGAAGTGTAACATCCAACTGCACAAAGCACAGATGAGTGCAGATGTGAGGAGTTGTGGGAATCGGGCTGCTAAGAACATACCGTATGTATTTTTTACATTGACATAACATAATTATAATAGAGATGTATCAAACTGTAGTTATCTTTGCGTATTGAGCTGAGGTCTGATTTCACATTTGATTACACTTTTTTAAATGTGACTTATTCGCTGACGTTTCCATGATGTTTTCAAATTTCTAAAACTTTCTGGCCATTCACAAAATTTTGGAAAGGTAGCAAATTTTCGCTCAGCGACCTTTGTGGCTAAATAAAATTTAATTTTAATTAAAAGATAGACGAAAGTTCCTACAATTAATAGATTTAAAGAAAACTAAATCTCCTGTGATATTCAGTTAGTTTAATATCCTGCACATGAATGATGAAGATAGGATACTACAAAGCACTCAGAGAGCGAGTGGACAAACGGACAAACGGACAAACAGACAAACAGACAAACAGACAAACAGACAAACAGACAAACAGACAAACAGACAAACAGACAAACAGACAAACAGACAAACAGACAAACAGACAAACAGACAAACAGACAAACAGACAAACAGACAAACAGACAAACAGACAAACAGACAAACAGACAAACGGACAAACGGACAAACGGACAAACGGACAAACGGACAAACGGACAAACGGACAAACGGACAAACGGACAAACGGACAAACGGANAAACGACAAACGAACAAACAGACAAACAGACAAACAGACAAACAGACAAACAGACAAACAGACAAACAGACAAACTGACAAACAGACAAACAGACAAACAGACAAACAG
>RDPX01000167.1:225126-230126 GCA_003991215.1 Morbakka virulenta | reverse complement strand
CAACAAATACAAATTGATCCCTTATTGACCATTGAATTTCAATATTTGTTGTTATTTGTTTAGTGTAGCAACACCACTTATTTCGTAAACAAATGTGAGTGAGACAGAATTTCCAAACATAAACATCTGGCTAACGACCTCAAGTTTCTAACAGAAAAGAAAGGATTTGAATATTAACCTTTTATTAGTAATACGGATGTTTGGTTCTAGCAAGTTTGAGTTATTATTTTCAAAACTGTTTGTCATCATCTGTTTTCTCCCGGATTTATCCTAGAATTAATTATTGACAAACGTTTTTCGGCATCGCTGTTTCGGTATAGCACCAACGTGCAACATTAATATCTAATTTCAACAAAGTAGATTGATCTGTTGCAAGAAAATCCCAATGAAATTCGCTTTTCATCTTGAAATAAAATAAAGAGAATTCTTATAAGGTCATGAAAAAAGATAGAAGTTAATGTCAAAGAAGCAGTACAATCTTAATTCATAACAAATGGTTTAGATCTGAATGTAGATTATCATGTGTCAGACAATCTGTTCTCTTTGAATTGGCCTGAAACTGTATATGTTTCTGACCATATCCACAGTACAAGTCAAATCAAGGCTTTGTGGGATGTTGCGAGTAAATATATTTATCTCAAAGGCATTCACAGACCCAGAAATGATAAAGGTACGAAATTGCTAGATTACAAAGGAGAGAAGTTTGATAGTTTCAGAAAATATTGCATTTATGGACAACGGCAGTGATCATACAATAGAACTGGAAAAATTTTATAAAGACATTGATAATACAGAATCAACTGCAGGCAATATTTATTTCAATAACTCAGTTAAGATGGGATATTTTTCGAATGATCCCAAAACTGAAGTAGACAGCACATGCTTTGACAAACTAAATAAATTTATAGGAACGTAAGGAACTAAACGTTATTTCATTTCTACAATTTAAAAATTAAAAGCCAACTATCAAACGTCAAGGACAAGTTTCAAACGTTGACCAGAAGCAAATATTCATGAAAGAGGCGACGCAACAAATGTCGTGCAAGAAGAGAATGGTGAGTGGGTTAGTTCTCCTTCGTCTACTCTAACGGAAAAACTATAAACTTCAAGCCTACCAAGGAATCTGTTGTAACTGAGAGTAAATTAATCTACTCCAGCTAGCAATATTACACCATACATTGGAGAAAACTGGAAAGAAAACAATAGTTTTCATTTAATTTTTAAAACAAATTATCCAAACTGATCCAATATCAAAGTGTTATTTTGAGTCTTGTGGAAGAATTTTCAGCGTGTTTGAAAAATTTGATGCATATAATACCTGCAATTTTTCCGGCAAGAATTATTTGAAGACTAAAACTAAACAGACTGCAACTTTTTTCATTACACCCAGATGTAATTGTTTGATTGATACTGAATAAAATGATTTTAACTTATTTGTTGGGCTGTGAAATCTTGTTAAAATTTCTATTTACTTTTGTTACTCAATAAAGAAAATGAACCAACTTCACCCTATGTGTTTATTTCATTCATTTTTGCCACTGCAAATATCGGATCCTTATCTCAAATTTTATTTTTCAGGAAATACTAACACCTATGATTCTCACTCTCCGCTGTAAGCAAGGAACCAAGAGCAACTGTTGAAAAAAAATGTAACCAGGAAGTAGTACCGAAAAGTTAAAATAGAAACGAAAGTTCGTAGAGACAGCGGGAATATCTGTTCTTAAAGTTGCAATCCATCAAAATGTACAGAAATTTTTCTTTCTTGTGAATAAAATGCGTTTGCAAGAAACAGATTCGTTGGTAGAAACTAGAGATCATGATTTTGAAGATCTTTGCAATTAAAAATTTGCGATGGACTTGTAAAATTAAACATAATAATAAAAATACAGATATGAGAAGCTTTACTTTTGAAAGATCATTTTAGAAAAGCAATGAGACTATAATTATTCAAAGGCCATATATAGCTAATCGTGTTGTTTTCTTACATCACCTGCTCCTCAGTCTAAAATAAAGAAAAAAACCATTTCATGCAGGTAGTATCAGATTGCCAAGGATAATTTTACTGATATTTCATTCGTTTATTTGGATAGTAATTATTTATTTGGTAAAACAGGTTACAAAAATTAAATGATGGAAAGTTGAATAACGTAATGTTTTATACTATCTCTGGCAGACCATCAAACTCTGGTTACAGATTTGAAAAAAGAGGCAGTAGGAAACTCCCTTTAAATAGGGCATCTATTAAAAATCACAGTGGTGGAAACCAAAACAATATTAACTTACAGATTGCACAGAGGTAGATGGATGGATAAATTAAAAAAACTGGACATCTGAATTACAAACTGATGTAGAAGTTGCTTGTTATCAAGAAACCCAGTACCTGCTAAATTGAAGTAAGTAAATTCTTTTTAAAACAAACTAGAGACAAATATTAACTAAATTTAATACTGACTACAAACTTGAGATAATAATTATAAGTATCAATATTCACTACTGCTGTACTTTGAAGACTCAAAGGTTATGGATATGAACTGTTCTATTAAATAAAGCTTACCATTCCGACATTTAAATTCTTAGGAAACTCAAAGAAAATCTCCAAGCTGAATAGATGTAAAATAAAAATTAGATAGCCTACGTATTCAATTTATGCCATTTCAGTCGAAGAAATGAGCTTTACTATACATTGCAAAGTTTTGGTCGTATTTTTCTTGTAAAAAAAAGAACTGATAAATAATATCACAAGAACTATATTAGTAGCTGATAACGATGTAATAATACATTTTTCTTATTCTAACTTATTTGTTAATGAAAATAATTCCGCTGCATTATTTTACGATTCCATTTCAAGTATTACAACAAAACGATAAACTAATTAAAACTAAAAAAAGTAGTTAGGGAAAAAAGTTATTATTGCATAAAAAAGTAATAAGTAAATTAGACATAAAATACAATGTTAAATTTTTTGTTAATCTATTAGGAATATTTACAGCTTTTCAACATAATGTATATCAAAAATTCAAAATGAATACATTCTGTCTTTCTGTCTCTCTCTGTCTCTCTCTCTCTCTGTGTTTCTTTGTTTGTCTGTCTGTCTGTCTCTCTGTCTCTCTGTCTCTTTGTCTCTCTCTCTCTCCTCTCTCCCTCATCTCTGTCTGTCTGTCTGTCTGTCTCTCTCATATTATTTATATACTCACAAAAGTAATCATTACTAAAATATCTCTGCACTGAGCCGTTAGGCCTCAAATTCTCTATCAATTTTTCTTCAGCATATTTTGAAGAAAATTAATCACAAATGGAAATTGCATGAAATTCTCAATATTTTTGCATCACGCTTGAAAAAGCAATTGTGCAGTTTACTACAGTCTTTTTACACAAGTCTAAAGTTTAACAATTTAGTATTTTTGACAGTCTAACGTTTTTCGCATTATAAAATGATAAAAAATCACGCAACTTTTACTTTCAATGAGGTGAAACAGCAAATAAATTAAGTTTGAGTAAATCGAAATGAGGGAAAAAAACCTAACTAATTATTTTAGTGAGTATCTTCTCAAATATTTAATATTGTGAGACGTTAATCATGCAATATCATTTCACTGGTGGGCTAATGAGTTTTCAAATTGCTAATTAAGATTGTTGAATTTTACCAGATGACAACTCATTTTTGTAAGGTTTTTACTGAAAAAAATGTGTTTGGATTTAGATTATACCATTTTTTTGTATAAGAAATAAATTTAAAATATCTACCTTCTCTGGCAAATTACACATGTCATAAAATAGTTAAAGATATTTTGATGACATGTGTAATTTGCTGGAGGCTGTAAGTCATTTCTTAGATAATTTTTAGTTTAGTTCTAGAACTTTGCCAATATAAATAAATAATAAGAGCAGGTGGACATTAGACAATGCTTTTAATTTTATTCTGAAATAAAATAAATGATTTGAGCTCTTTTAACTCATATCGTTACTAAAATATGGATTTCAGTATATAAACGTATAACCTTAATCACCCAAAAAAAGAATGAAATGTTAATAATTCACAATTTTCCCAATTTGAAGAGAATTTAATTTTCACTTCCATTTAAAGCACCTCGCCCAGTTGTGGGATTAATTCGGACCTCTTTATGGAAAAGCCTTATAATGTTATGACAGCTTGTGTTTTCTCTGTTATGCAGCGGTATTGCCTTTCTTTTCTCAAAATAAGTCCTTAATATCAGTTGAAAAACACCGAAAAACCCTTATTAAAATATCATCAAAAATTCCTATCTAATATTTTTAAAGATATTACAAGATACATATTAAAATATAACATTTATATGTATTTAGAAATGCGTATAAATATGTGTAGGTATATCGATTGCCACGTAAAAAGAAAACTTTTTCAGAATTTTGACGGTATACAGAAAAAGAAGATCGTCGTCGTTTCCCATCCTTCAGAGTGAAGTTTACGAACCCTTTTACACCACGATCTAAACTCATCTCTATCTGTTGCCTTCCTGCCTGCCGTTGTTGGATCAGTGTTCAGCCACGATCCTATATTTGACTTCCAGCTTGTTCGTGGTCTGCCTCGTTTTCTTTTTGTAGGCTGATGGTGTAGTATGTTGTGGAACAGACCCAAGTTTGGATACTTCATTTGGTACCTCAAAAAAGGCGAGTTTTCTTTCTAAAGAAGATACAGTACAAAATCGAATGATTTTGTACTGTATCTAAACTAACGAGAATCTGCAGTAGGCATGAACTTTTGCAACTTAATTGTTGCCCTCTTTGGTCTTGTAAGGTGTGTGGTCGGTCTCTGTTGTCTACGGCATGACTGGTGAATCATCAGAAGTCTCATCAGGCCACTAGACCCAGAATTATTGCTGTTGTGCCATTTACTGCTACTCCTTCTGAATCTTCCATTTACTCATGTGCATCCCTTCCCCAAATCTGCAATTCGTCTGGTGAACTCGTGCAACACCTCAAGGTTCACGGAGATCAAAATCTCTGTTGCCCCCCGGAGGAAT
>RDPX01000167.1:192945-209356 GCA_003991215.1 Morbakka virulenta | reverse complement strand
AAAAAGAAAAAGAAAAAATATTGAAATACGAAGACTTATCAAGGGAACTGAAAAAATTGTGAAACCAAAAAATGAAAATAATCCAAGTTATAATTGGAGCGCTAGGAACAACACCAAAAGCATTGACAAAAAGACTGTAGGAGATTGGGATCGTTACCACAATTGTAGAATTACAAAAGACTGTGTTACTAGACTCTGCCAGAATTCGAGTGTTCGAGATTTGAAGTAACTTGTTGTTACCAAAACTCAGTAACATGAATCAACTGATCAGTTTAATAAAAACAAGAACATTATTTGATATCAGTAACAGAAAGAGAATAATAGTAATGATAATAATAATAATAATAATTATTATTATTATTATTATTATTATTATTATTATAATTTGTTCCGGGTATGACGATATCTGTCCTGGGCATGACGATAAACTGCATCCGGTGGTGGAGTTTCAACGTGTGAGAATGAGGTTACCCTTTGTCACAACTACCTCCAGGCTACCCTTGAGCAAAGTTGAAGGAGTAGTTGTTGGAGAAGGACTTGTAACTATAGGTGTATTACAGGAGGATAGACATCAGGAAAATTACAACGAAAACAAAATCTACCAGCCAAAGGTTATCCTTATGAAACGCGACATCTTAAAAGAGCTATCTGCATTATAACACACGAGCATGCACGCAAGGGAACCTCTTATACAGATTAGACAAAGCCATAAATACAAAGAGATATTTCGACGAGGAAACAAAGAATTAAAGAAACATTATGAAGAAATGGAATCTGAACTTACGACATTGAACAAGTTAACTTATGCAACATCAGAATTAATACAATTTAAATGTGGTGTCAAACTGAAAAGAAAGAAAAACGATAAATCCAAGCCTAGTAAATCTAAGTGGAAAATAAAAATTGAGAAAGAAATTTAAATTTTTAGAAGGAAAATTTCTTTATTGGAGGAATTAGATAAGGACAAAGAAATAAGATCAGGGAAAGCAGGGAAAGTATTGAGAAAATATTAAATAAAGAAAAAGCACAAATAAAATCTTCGAGGAAGAACTCAAAGAAAAGGTACAGGTTAAAGCTTAAAGACTTCATAGACTCACTAAGAGAAATAATTTTTTTACACAAAGTTTTTTAAATCGACGCCAAGGCTATAATCGACTACTAAAACTATTAAAGGGAAACTATGTTCATGGCTTAATGAGAATATAAAGCGAGAAATTAATTATCGTGACACTTTGAAGAGAATAGCTCAGAAAAACAACACCTTCTGCGAAGTGTACAAGAGACAGAAAAGCCGGCTTAACAACCTTATAAAAAAGCGAAATCTGAATACCACAAAAATCTAACAAAAGAAAACAGTACAAAACTCGAGAAATTTTGGAAATGTATAAAAAGCTTGTTTCCCACGAAAGCAAAGAAAGAAATTTGAACTGGATGGTAAACAAATTAACGACAAACAGCAAATAGCAAATGGGTTCTGCAATTTTTATCAAACAGTAGCCTCGAAACTCAAGCGATCAAGTCTAGTCCTCACAGATTCCTCAAAGGTTCCGTCTAAATAAACGACCAACGAAAGCAAATGTTTTCAAATTTCCACACGTATCTGTACCGGAAGTGAAAAAGCATCTGAAACAACTGAAAAGAAAAGTCAGAAGGCATTGACAAAATTTCCAACTGACTTCTCACAAACTGTGCACATCAACTTGCAACGTTAATTTCCCATATTATCAACCTTTCTTTGAAGACTGCTCGGATACCTCTCTCTCTCTCTCTCTCTCTCTCTCTCTCTCAAAGTGCCGTATCCTGACGGACGTTGGCTGTCATGACGCGCCATATTTTTCTATATCTTGCCAAGTGTATGAGCTCACATGGTGATGTTCCTGTCCATCTACCCATATCCTTTAGGAAAGTTAGTCTTTGTCTTCCTCTGTCTCGTTTTCCATTGATTTTTCCAGTGATTGTTAGGCTCTTCATTCCATCTTTTCTTATCAGGTGATCATGACAGCTCGGATACCAGAAAACCTAAAAACTGCAAAAGTTACACCTGTCTACAAATACGGTGAGAAATCTAACTTTACGAAAAATCATTTACTGGAATTTGAGTGACCTGGAAAAGTTGTGTCACAGAATGGATCATTCAAACTGAAATGTAGATCGTGTGTATACTCCAAGAAAAGATGGAGGAAGGAGAATGATCCAATTAAAGCTAACGTAAAGCTACGTGGATACAACAAACGATTGGATGCTGAAACTAATAAACTTGAATGAAGATTAGTAGGAGCTCCACTTTGTTTTGAAGGAATTTGAAAGATTTTCTTGCGAGCTAAATATTGATGATGAAATAGACAATCTGTTAACACCGACAGAGAGTGATAGTAAGGATAACAAATTAGAAAAAAAGGTTGGTTTGAAACAGCTTGGATCTAAGTGACAAGAGGAACCTCTCCACAGATAGTTTACGGCTCCAGCTAATAACGCTGATATAGATAGAATCGCAACCCATCAGTGGCTTTTGAGCTCTGGACTAAAAGGGAAGACTGAAGGTTTTATTCTTATCGCTCAAAAATAAAGCTTATTCATCCGAAATTACCATGCAAATGTTTTGCATAATAGTACAGACGCATGGTGCTAATTCTGTGATGATAAAGTAGAGGCTATATGACTACAAAAAGAGAAAAACAGGACATAACATTAAAATCAAGATCTTTACTGTAAATTTTATTATCTCTGTTTATATTTGTGCCTAGAATTTAATTGAGTATCGATTTGCAGGACTGCCAAAATTAGTATGTCATTTAGATTAGTTTAATTTCAAGAGAGATGATATTGTTTGTGTTAAAGCAAGCTTATTTGTAAATTGACAATGCAGCACTAAAATAGCGTTAAAAAAGCAGTCCTCAGCCTAAGAAGGAATATGGAAAAGTCTGAAACCTTAATTAAAAAGATCATTTCTCTATTACTGCCTTTCTCTTAGTCATTGCCTTCATTTTTTTTCTTTTGCAGTGTCGTGACCATGAGGAGTGGCATCGAAAAGATTTTTTACAAAATTTCTAATTTTGTTGTTGTTGTTCTTATATATAAGGAATCTCGTTTTAAAAAATCAGAAAACCTAGCTTTTTTTAAAACTACAGTAGACTAAATTTATTTTAACTCTTCAACTTCTTTAATGTTCTAATTATATAGTGTTATTTATGTGACTTTGGGTATTTAAAAAGTGAAAAGGTTTCCAAGGAAAAATTCGCAAATATATCTATATATCCTTTTTCTTTTGTATGGTTTTAAGTGGGTTCTTAATTTTGATCTGGTCACACTTTTAAAAAGTTTGAGAATATGTAGGTCTTAAGTCTCTTATAATCCCTCTATGTTTAAACAAATTGCGTTCAGATCCTCATAGAATGTGGCATTAACATTAAATAGTCAGTGAAAGACATTTTTGTTATGTATAGAAAGTATAATAAGCAAGTTATTGCAATTCAAAATGATTTTAAATCATATAACATATTAATAATATCTGCTAGATTTATTCTTAATGTTTGCAGTATTTCAAAGTTACTTTTAAGCAATACCACATGGGGTGCTCTCCAATCTTTTAATTTATATGACTATTCAATTTCGTATGGACTAATTCTTCTGGTCAGTAAAAACCAGTTAAGTGGATATGCCAATTTAGAAATTTTGTAACATTCAAACACTAAGATTAATGACAACAAAGGATGTTAATCAGTTGTGATACCATGTGATATTTCATCACGCAGTAAATAAAGACAACGTTTTATCATTTAATCTAATAGTCATCAAATAAAACAAAATAACTTAGATGTTGTAACAACTGTTACTTATTATTTATTAATAATACACACTGACATTGATTTGACATAAACAGCTTACTCTCTAGTTTGCAGAGTGCAACAATAAATAGTTACTTCTAACAGGAGAAGGAAAAATCAAGAAAAACGTCAATTTTCAAGTTGACTCAGATGTCATTATTTAAAAAAGCACAATGTAAGACCAAAAATAACAAATGGAACAGATCAAATTTCAGAATGTTGTTTATGTACGATGACCACGAAGGCTAAATTCACCTCTTCATATTTGTTATATTATTTCTTGGATCGTTTCTTGGCTCTGAAGATACCTGGCAAGATTTATAATGAAGTAACAAAATGTTCCATTATTGTGCCCATTCTCGTATCATCTATTACTTTTTAAACTATTTCTGAGAAATCCCTTCTTAAGGAATCGACTATTAACTTCTTCATATTCTGTGCAGCCGAAATAACCCAGGGGTTGTAGCCTCTAGTCCTTGCAGCTGATCTGCCTTTCGTCATGCAGCTTCGAGTATGAAACAAAATAAACTGTTCCTTACTTAAAAGTAACAGAGAAAACATTGAGAAATAACGATATCATTTTAATCACTTTAATTGTAGAGAAGAGAGAATAGTTTGGAAAGAACATTTTGGAAATGGGAAGATCATATAGTGAAGGCATGAGAAATAAGTAAAGAAGATAAACAGACTCATCAAATGTGATAATAAAATAAAAAATGTAGTTATTTTAGTATGACAGAATTAATAGTCCTACTTAAATTTCTGTAGTAATAAAATAACGGATTTGTACCTAGGTAAAATCAGTACAATTTTAATAGGGTTAGACTTGCAACTTCTTTTTTTTCTTCTTCTTGTACCCTATCGTATGACATTAGCGATTAGTTTATGCCAATCGTTCCTGCTTTCTGTGCATCGAATAACTTCAGTCGCTGACATCCCACTCTATTCTGCAATTCTTTGAAGAAAGTTAACATTTTGTCTTCCTCTTCCTCTTTTTCCTGCTATCTTGCCCGTAGGTGCTAGCTTTTCCATACCGTCTTTTCTCATGCAATGTCCAAGGAACTGTAATTGCTGTTTCTTAATTGTTTTCATCAGCTTTTTTTGAAATTTCTTCATTCAAACTTGCAACAGTATTTTGTTATTAGAAGGCTGCAAAAGAAAGGGCACAAAAGAAAGAGTAGCTGAGGCAATGGTGCGTTCTTGTTGAGTCAACTCAAATTTTTACTTCATAAAAAAGAATTATAGATCATTTCTTTTAAGAATAGAATTTACTCTTAAGGTAAGAAGAGTAAAAGATTTACTGATAACGAACTATCCATCCCAAGACAATTGTGCCAATCTTGTTTAAAACTGTTGTTATGGAAATAATATCATAAGGGTTAGCCCTTTGTAATAAGAGCAACTCTGGGCAAAATTGGGCAATATTGGGCAAAATTGGGCAAAATTGAGCAAAACAAATAATGAAGAGAATCAATGCTTTAAGTGTGAAAGCCTAGAAATATTTGATCAGGAATATATCTATTGAAGTTTAGACAAACTAAACCTCATTGGGGAAAACTGAAGCTAATGTCTTTTTTATTCTTTTTGTTAAAAGGTATTTTATGTAAAATGGCTTTCTTGGGGCAACTTTTGTACAATCAAGAAGATATGGGCAAGATTTTGTAAACCAATTGTCATAAATTAATTTTGCTAGATAGTATTAATAAAGGTAACTGATGGTCAAGTATAAACGTTTAGGTTTAAACAATTTTGACTTAAATAGAGCAAATTCAACTTTATTTTTTCAGATATATAAGTACACATCGTGGCCTATTTCCTAACTTTAATGTATAACTTATTTTTAATTAAATAATTGTATCTGAACAGGAACTAAATGGTGATATGTCTAATAATCCAAACATATCTTTCTGTTTGGTTCCTCTTTGCCCCACAACTGCCCGCCTTTGCAGCAATATACACAATTAATCACAGAAAGGATGTTTGACTTCAAAACTCAACTAATGAATTTAGATTCCTCTACTACCAAGATTAAATTTGTACTTATCTGAATTATAGTGATTTATAATTTACTAATTACGAATAAATAAAAGATTATCTTCCCTAATGACAATATATATGTTTTTATTTGTTTAATTATCTCTATAATCCTTTTCTATATCATTTAGACTTGACTGTGATTTGATTCAACCTCTGGTGACACAATTATGATGGGAGGAAGGCCAATCACAACCAATGCTTATTTGATAAACAACACCTATATCATTCCAACCTTACCTTCTATGCACAGAATTCATGAAATGGATATCAGAAATTACAGTCTAGCGGCCAACAATTCTAACAACCGAACGGGAGATTTTTCAGAAGGTCTTCCTTTCATACCTTGGAAAAAAAACAAAGGGTTCTCATCTTCAGATTGGATTGCATTGACAATTATGTTACTGACGTTTGTTCTTGGCGTGTTTGGCAATGCATACGTGGTTTATATCTTCGCTTATAAAAAAAGAAGAACAAGATCTCGCTTTGAGTTGTTATTACTACTGCTAGGAGTTGCCGATCTTTTTTCTTCGTTTTTCACACCATCACTCTTTGCATATGGCATTTTAACTCGATATGAACAATGGGACTTTGGATATATGGGATGCAAAATAATACCTGCTTTATTGCCTTTGAATGTTTCTGTATCTCAAGGAGTATTAGTTTTAATTTCCATTGAAAGATATCGCATTGTACGAAATCCGCTTTGTCCGAAAATGAGAAAAATTATCTTGCTTTCGTGGATCTTATTTATTATGATGTTAGCTGTTGTCATGGTTATGCCTTACTCGTACTCATTGGATCTGGTTCACAGAAAAGACTTGAATGTTGATACATGCATTCCAAGTGGGACGAAAACAGAATATTCGTTGGGTTTTTCTATGATCAATCTGATTAGGGATTTCATAGCTACACTCTTGTTGTCGATCATGAACCAACGAATGGTCAGATCTCTTGATTTAAGCATTCTGGGAGAAGTACCAAATTTTGCCAGGTTGCGTCAGCAAATGTATTCAAAGATGAGAAAAATGTTAGTAACAATGGTGATTTTATTTTCTTTTTGTGTAATTCCTGTTGATATGTTTCAAGTGGGACTTTATATCGGTTACTTTATAGGACCTCCAGTTACACATTCTCTCTACAAGGCTATTGCTATCACCAATACATATCTTAGCATTCTGCAGGCATCCAACAGTGCAATAAACATTTTGGTATACTCGAAAATGCATAAAGACTTTAAAAGGTGTTTCCCATGTAAGCAATCAACAAAACCATCGAAAAAAAGACATCGAAGAAATGGAATCGAGTTAAAGCGTTTAGCTAAACGAAACAGTGATATTTATACTACTGTTACAGAAGCAAGGCGAAGTCCAGCACTAGAAAGTACAACGTAATATCGAGTTTGAATAGAGATGGAATTCAATCAAATAATTTTTACATACCATGAGAAAGTCTCCTAGTATAAAGTAGAAGCACAGTTTATGTTTTGTGGTGTATGAATGTAGTAGGAAAGTTAAGTTAAGAGACGACAGACTTTACACAAGTACCTCAATAAATAAAACTAGAAATACATAGCTAGGCTATTAGAATTCAAACTACGGACAAATTGGATACATTTCCATGATTATCATACCAGTGCCATATTAAACAGATAAGGGAATTCAGTTTCATAGAATTTCAACAACATCATACTTTACTTTTTAGAGACATATAGCCTTTTCCATCATAATAAAAGTTGTTTTAATGAATGGTTCACGTCTTTGACTTTTATTAATTTTTTTCAGAAACTATTATAAAACTACACAGAAATCAAGAACTTTTTATCTTAAACATATATAGTAAACATAAGTAAACATTTGGTGGTGGTTTCTTACATGCAGTAAATAATACAATAAACTATCATTAATTGGATGATAGCTATACATATATACTTAATTATAGATAGATAGATATACATAGATATATGCATTAAGTTAATTATCTCAGAGAAACAACAAACAACGCATTCATTGCAACCCATTGTCACTTGTAATATTGGATGAGCAGTCTATTTGATTTATATTTATAAGGTTGTAAAGGATTATTGATCGAAATACTATGAACTATTGGTTGTAATTTTCATCTCTTATTTCTCAAGTAGATATATGTACTTATATATACATATGCTTTACATTTATATATATAAGTACATATATAAGTATAATATATATCATATATTATGTACGTGTATATGAAACAAATTTCATTTTATTTGATAAATATATAAATACAAATATTTGTGGAAAGTTATAATGGTAGGCTCCTTTCGGGGCTAAAATCTCTTAGAGTATTAAAACAAAGTTATTTCAAATAATATTGTACTGGGATCTCTAAAGCATATGAAGTGTATTGTATCTATATGAAATTATTGTTGTTAATTTGTGTGTATGCTTTCTCAAACTCTTGCACACTTTACTATGCCTTAACTAAATTCATTACATGTATCTATAGAAAGTGGGAAATTTACATATAATGCTTAGAAATTTTCTAATTCAATAGCTGTTTTTCTGGATAATAAATTCTTTGCATGATGCCTAAAACAAGTTGAAAACAAATATTTTGTAGTTTGGTTATTATATTTATAGTTTTCAACTTTTAGTTTAATCTTGCTTTTACTGATTTCATTTTTTAACAAAATACTTTTTTTTTTCGTAAATAATAATATTTTGACAAATAGATTATTTAATGGTGATAAGAAGAGAGTTTATGCTGAGCTAAGTGGAGGTGGTTCCGAGGAGAGCAGGACGTTTTAGGGAACATCTGGAGTATTAAAAAAGACGGTAATAAGGAGACCATTTGGCTGAAGGAAACGAAAGACGAACTGAATAGTGAGTAGCACTCACAAGATGGCGTCACTCTTACGTCAAAATGGTGAGGAAGCAATGCAGAAAGATGCAGAATTGGAAAGCGACAGGAAAAGATAAGATACAAGGATTTTGGATTAAGAACCTTAGAACCTTGCATGACAGAATTGCTGAACAGTTGAATAAGATATTAATCGGAGAACACTGTCTCCCCGAGTGGATGACTTATATCCACACCGTTCTATTCCCAAACGACATTTCAAGGAGAAATGTTGTTGAGGGTTATCGCCCAACAACATGCCTCCCAGTTATGTATAAGCTGATGACTGGTGTAATATCAGAGGAAATGTATGGATATTTGGAAAGAGGAAAGTTGTTGCCTGAAGGACAAAAGGGTTGTAGTTGCAAGAGTCGTGAGACAAAAAAACTATTAATTGGCAAAATAGTGTTAGAAGGTTGCAGGAAAAGGCACACAAATCCAGCTGTGGCGTGGACTAATTATATAAAGGCCAATGATTTTGTTCTCCATAGCTGCATAAAGGAGTGCATGGAACTGTTTGGAATTGCATAAAACTTCAGAGAATTTCTAGAGAAAGCACAGAAAGTGGAAGCTATCTCTTACGTCCAATGGAAAAGAAATGGGAAATGTAGAGGTGAAACGAGATAACTTTCAAGGTGACAGCCTTTCACCATTGTTTTTTGTACCATGTATGGTACCAATGTCTCTTGTTCTCAGAAAAGTAAACGCAAAATATCAATGGCACAGAGCACAAGTGCCCCTAAATCATTTACTCTTAATGAATGACTTACAACTCTGTAGCAAAAATGGGGACAAAATTGACTTGTTGGTGAAAACGCTCCATACACTTAAAGAGAATATAGGAATTTGGAATGATAAAATGTGGTGTGTTGATTATAAAGACTACCAGATGTGAAGGTATAGATGCTCCCAATGCGGAGGTGATGAAGGAGCTGAAGAGAAAGGCTATACAAATTTTGGAATAATTGTGCTGGACAAGATCAAAGAGGGTGAAATGAAGACAAGACAATAAAAGAGTATAAGAGGAGACTGAGATTAATTTTGAAATCCAAACTGAACGGAAAAGTGTCGGACAATACGTTTTGAATTCTAAGGAAACGCTCATAAAAGGTGAGGAAGTAGCCGAGACCATTCAAACGGAAGGAACCCTGGAGTAAAAATGTTTAAAAGACAAAAGCGGGTGGAATTTAAACAACGATGGTTGGAAAGACAAATATGTATAGCCAGTGTGTAAGAGAAACTGCCGATATTATAGATAAAGAGAAGACATGCAATTGATAACAAAAAGCGGCAGTCTCTGATATGTGCGACACAGGAACAGGCAGTTAGGACAGACTACATTAAACATAAAATTGATAAAACTGTAGACAGTCCTTTATGTAGAATGTGTGGAAAAAGAGATGAGAGTGTGTAGCACTTAATTAGCGAGTGTGAAAATCTGGTGCAAAAAATATATAAAAGAAGACACGGCGGAGTTGCTAGAAGGATTCACTGGGACAGGAAGAACGGTTTAGAGCACAAAGATAAATGGTATGAACACCCCCCAGAAGGTAAACATTTCGTAGGGACATCGAAATACAATGCGATAATGTAATTGAGACAAGAAGGCCAGACATTGTATTAATTGATAAAAAAGGAAATACTTGCATTATAATTAATATCGCTGTACCAGCTGACAAAAGAATAGAAGAGAAAGGAAAAGAGAAGGTAGAGAAATAACAAGATTTAAAATGAAAAGTAGGAAGACTCTTGGGCTTGAGAAATGTGCAAGTGGCACCTGTTGTGATAGGAGCTCTTATGAGTGTTAGCAAAGGGTTTTGGAAATGGATTCAAAAACTGAAGATTGTGCACAACATTGTGAATATGCAGAAAACGACCTTATTAGGAACAGGAAGGATAATAAGAAGAGTACTAGAAATGTAACAAGTGGAATAATGAACTTTATTAGCCCTTGGTCATTAGATATGACTGGCTTAATAAGGATAAATGATGCTAATAACATCAGCTGGATGATAAAAGTTTTCAGATAGTAATAATAATAATAATAACAATAATAATAATGTATCAAATATTAAGCCCCCAACTTCGTATTTAAATATAATTTGTTGTTTATTTCTAAGCGTCATAGCTTAATATTCCTTAGCTGTTTAGGATCTTTTTTTATATTTACATTTTTACGATCTTAATATCACTGTGAAAGGTATGGTGTATGAGATTTAGTTGAACTTTAGCTTACAGTTCAGTTTACACAACAGATTGGATTCATTTAGAACAGTTTATTTCAATAAATAAAATAAATCAATAAATATATAAGTGAATAAACAGTAACAACAAAAGATTTAGAAAGTCTGTGATTTCGGTAAGAACTCATCCGGGAGATGACTGTGGTAGCAAGCATACCCCGTTAGTTGCTACGTTAAGGGTAAAGCTTGAAAACTTAAACCAGAAGCAAAGAACACCAAGATAACAGTTGAGTCTTCTTAGGGAAAACACCATAAAGGAGCAATATAATGCTCGAATAACGAATAGATTTCAGCTACTAACAGGTGCAGCATAATATGAGAATCCAGCATCATTGTGGGAGACGTTTGCCATAGCTGTACAATATGGTGATGAAATCATACCACAAGTTAGAAAAGAAGCAACAGCCATGGATGACTGGTCATATATTAACAGCTAATGAAAGAGAGAAGACAATACAAGAGGAGTAATTAATGAAATATAGAGAGAATAACAGGTTAATACAATGAAAGTGTGTAGAAGAAAAGGAAAAATGAATGAGCGATAGATGTATGAAAATTGAAGGTATGATTATGAGGGATAAGCAGCGAATGTATGAAAAGGTGACGCAATTAACCTGTAACAAAAGAAATATTACTGGTAAGACAATGAAGAAAGCAAATGAAACAGTTGTGATGAAGCTGGACAAAGTGGGAGGTCGGTGGAGCAAATACATCAAGGAACTATATGATGACGATCTGATGGAGGATTGCAACATAGACTTTGATGATGAAAGCATGTACATACCCAAGGAAAAAGGTAAGTCATTTGGAAAAATGGTGTTGCTGTGAAGATGCTTTGGACCCTTGAAAAGTTTGAAATTGATGTTGTAACTCAACTGGCAAACAAAATATGTTCCACTGGTGATGTCGTTCCGCAGATGTACAGCTCAACTTTTATTACTGTAGCAAAGATACCTGGAATAGTGGAGTTCAATAAACACAGAACGATTAACATCATGAACCAAATTTGTAAGGTAATACTAACAGTAATACTAGACAGGATTAGAAGTAGAATAAGATCAGAAGTTAGTCTTTAGGAGTTCGGTTTTGTGAAAAGTAAAGGTACAAGAAATGGGATTTTCTCATTAAGAAAGTTAATGGAGAGAGCGTAAGAAATGCAGAAAGAGCTTTGCCTCTGTTTTGTAGACTATAAAAGGCATTTGGTAGAGTGTAACATGAAAAGTTATTTGGCATACTTAAGAGATTGAATATTGAAGGTAAGAGTTTAAAATTGATCAGAAAATTCTATTGGACACAAAGGAAAAATGGGGAAAATGGATGAAATAGGATCAGATTTTCTAAATATTAAGCGTGGAGAACGACAAGGGTGTTTTCTGTCACCAGATTTATTTATTATAGCGAAATAATTATGAGAAATATCATTGAGTTGGAAAGCATTAAAGTTGGCGGAATTAATGTTAATTATATCAGATATACTGACGATCAGTTCTGATAGCGGATTCTGTGGAAAAGCGGCCGAAAGTGGTTACAGCCCTAGAAAAAGCAAGAATTGAGAAAGGGTTAAAAATCGATGAGAAAGAGAGAGAAGTTATGGTTATCTCCAGGAAGGAGCTACCTCACACTACTATCTTAGTTAATAACAAGACTGTGAAGCAAACTTCACAGTCTTGTTATTAAAATTTCATCTGTCTGAGTCTAGTCCCAAGTGATGGACGATGTGAGAGTGATAGAAGGAAGAGAACCATTTTAGAAAAAAGAAATCATTTACAAGAGGAAGAGGAATGATAACAAACAGCACGCTTGCCATGTCAACAAGAATACGAATTGTTTTGTATGGTCCGTACTGCTATATGGATGCGGGGCTCTTATGAAGAATGATGAAAGAAAACTTGAAGCTGGAGAGAATGGTGTTGGACAGGAATGCTGAGCGTTTCCTGGACATCAAGAGGAACAGATAAGGTGTGGATCTAGGCTGGGGTAAGGAAAGCCTTACTGTCAGTCGTGAGCATTAGGCAGCTGTACTTTGTAGGACATGCTGTTAGGCACATGGAGCTGGAAGAACTATGCCTCAGTGGGAAGATTGAGGAACAGCGAGGAAGAGAAAGAACAAAAGTAAATACATGGAAGGACTAATGAAGATGGCGATGGCCAGAATGATGAAAGACAGAGATGTGTGGCAAACAGTGGTAGCCTACGTTTAGTGAGAATTGACCCCTGGGTAAGGTAAGGTAATTAATTTGGTGCAATAATTTATTTCAATTTGGTATAGTATTATTTTAATTAAACAGTTGTAATTTTTTTTTTTGCAGCATATGTGATGAAATTTTATTTATTTGAAAGATTTCTAAAATTATCTGAATTTATTTCCTTGAGATATTAATAAACATTTATTTATTTGTAACAATTTATTTACTTAAAATAAATTTATTTGTTTGAGTATATTTATTGAACTTGAAATTTTACATAAGGAATTAAAAGGAATTTTTTTGTTGCTGTATTTTTACTCAAGGTGTGTTAAATTAATTTTGCTTTGCATATTTAATGAAACTTTAATTATTTGTGACATTATTTTTAGTTAAATTGTATTTATTTATTACAGTATATGTGATCAGGAAATAGATATCGACACTGAAAGGTGGAGAAAGTGGAGCAAGAAAGCTTCAAATGAATCATGAAGTTCAAAACTAACATAAATATCCATATTTAATAAATCTCGTTTTGAGATACTGAGATACTACATGGTATCTTAGTTATTAACTTTATGTATATATGCCTTTGTATACCCAAATGAGTCCATTTGTCTGCTAATGGATGATTCGTATTACAAAGAACACAAGATAATCTTTTAATTATCATACATCTCATTTTTTATAGTTGTGTAGTATTCTTCCTTCTTCATTGATAGTGTAATTTTTAACTCTTTCTCTTTCCTTTTCACATATTTAAATTTTTTATTCTTTGATTTTTCATTATATATTCATATGCTATAGACATTTTTTTCCTCAGTCGCATCAGGGGTGGTCAAGCACGTTTTGTAGGCCACCTTATTCGTTAAAATGGATTAGAAACTACAACTCTATTAGACAAGATAGATGGTAAATGATCGAGAGGAAGACAAAGGATTACATATTTGGATAGCATTTGCAACTGGATTAATGAAGGACTAAATACAAACATGAATGCTGTCTCACTTATCCATCTTGCAAGAAGGAGAATGCAGTGGAGAGGTATGATCGCCAACTTCCTTAGAGGATATGGCACCAAGAGAGAGAGAGAGAGATAGACATTTTGAAGTTATTTTATTGTAATGATATTAATATTAAAGGCTTAAGCAGCAAAAGGACACCATGTGGGTTCGAACCCACCACCATCGAATTNTCAGGGGTGGTCAAGCACGTTTTCTAGGCCATCTCATTCGTAAAGATGGATTAGAGACTACAACTCTATTAGGCAAGATAGATGGTAAACGATCGAGAGGAAGACAAAGGATTACATATTTGGATAGCATTTGCAACTGGATTAATGAAGGACTAAATACAAACATGAATGCTGTCTCACTTATCCATCTTGCAAGAAGGAGAATGCAGTGGAGAGGTATGATCGCCAACTTCCTTAGAGGATATGGCACCAAGAGAGAGAGAGAGAGATAGACATTTTGAAGTTATTTTATTGTAATGATATTAATATTAAAGGCTTAAGCAGCAAAAGGACACCATGTGGGTTCGAACCCACCACCATCGAATTACCACCGTCGAATTACCACCGTCGAATTACCACCATCGAATTAGCACTGTCAAATTACCACCATCGAATTACCACCATCAAATTACCAGCTGAGCTATTGATACTTTGCATATCAAAATTTAAATTTTCAATTTGCAATGGGTATGTGAGGAACAAAATGATTAAGTATATTTTTCTGTAGTATTTATTATTTAGGCACAAAATACAAATTTACGAACGTCATGTTTTGCTCTGCACACATTTTTGACTGCAGGAAGTGTTCTTGCTTCGCTCGACCAATAAAGTTTGATTTGTTTGATCCAATTTTTCTTTATTGGAAATAATTCATTTATTTAACTAAATTCAATTATTTTTGCACATCATATTTAATTTGCTTCAATATATTTAATAAAATATAATTTATTTTGCAAACTCTTCAACATTAAACTTTTCATAATTTCCTTCGTCCTTGCATTACTTTTAATAAAATATCACTAATTCATAAAACTTTATTTAACCAAATTGTTTTTATTTAATGTACTATATTTATTAAAATATTTTATTTGCAACGATGGATAAAAATAAAATGATTTTTTATTTACACAGCATTTTCAATGAGTTTCATTGAAGATACTCATTTTTACCATTTATTTCAATAAATTGAATTTTTTTTATACAATATACAACCAAATTAACATATTTTGTATCGTTTAATTAATGAAATTTTATTAATTAGTAGCAACATATTATGTTTAATTTAATTTATTAGTTACAGCATATTTAATGAAATGCTAAGTTTTTGTTACAATTTCTTCTCACCTTCTCACTAGACTCCAGATAAGCGTGACTTTGTCAGCGAGGAGTACTGGATGCACACAGACTTCGCCAGGCAGTAAGATCGTTATAGAGCTCTTGCGCTTCTATGTCGCCTAGCAAGGTTCCTCTTTCTTGTAGGTAATCGTCTAGATATTGGTGACATCTTTTCCGAGGTCTTCCCGTTGGTCTTGTGCCTTCTACTTTGTATTCTAGGACTAGGCAGGCAGAATGTTCGTCTTCTCTCCTTTTGACATGCCCAAACCATCTGAGTTGACTACCTTTGATTACATCCGACAGGAGTGGTACATCCAGTTTCATGCATAGATGCCAGTTCCTTAGCTGGTCTCTTTTCGTTACACCAAGTGACATCCTGATCACCTTCATATCTGCAGCTACTAGTCTGGAGATATTCTTTGTGCTAATATTTCAACTTTCAGATCCGTAAAGAAGAATCGGGTGGAGTATTCCTGTCAGAATTATTTTTTGTTACAATTTGTTAAGTTAAATTTTACTAGTTAGAGTATGTTTATTGACTCTTTTTTCATTTGCTTTAACACTTTAAAATAAAATATTGAATTTATGTCGTAAGGGACTTTTACTGAAACCTTTTTTTTCCAACATTTTTATTTAAATAAATTCAATTTATGTGATATACTAATGCTTTAATTTGTTACAGTTTATAAAATGAAATTAATTTATTTTCCATAGTATAATTATTTAAACTGTATTTATTATATTAATTTTTTAAATAAAGTTAAATTTATTTCGAAATGACAATTTTTATTTATAACAATTTATTTATTATTTTGTATTTTTTTGTTGTAATATATTAAATGAAATGTTTATTTGTTTGTGCAAATTCTGTTTAATTCAATTAAGTTTATTGCT
>RDPX01000167.1:157220-170471 GCA_003991215.1 Morbakka virulenta | reverse complement strand
AGAAGAAAAGGTCACTAAGTATTCTCCCTTGGCCTAACAAATCCGAAAGTTACATACCGTATGTACCATCGTTGTCCCAATCGTCGTGGGAAGCTTAGGAGTAGTGACGAAGCGCTTGGAGCGCAGTTTGAAAGAGTTGGGCATCCCTGATGTCTTGGGTGGACTCCAAACATCTACCATCATTGGAACTACCAACATATTGAGGAAGGTGCTTAACCTCTTAAGCTACTGGTCGGTAGCCGGGGTTAAGTTTTCTCGTCTGGCAGGTGAATACCATCTCCCTGTGCGGGCTGTCATGCTGGACATGAACTTTGTTTATTATTATTTACAAAATTTATACAGGATAACCAATTTTAAAAATTCTGTTGTCAAATGGGTCCTGTTTTAAGCTTAAAAAGAAAATAACAAAAAATTATTTGAGAAATCTGATTTACTCACAGGTTCGAAATCTGAAAAATTTATAACCTCGATCAATCCACTGAAGTTTAACTTGGAAGATTGTATGTGATATGCTAAACTCGCCTGAGAGTTTGGACTGTTGTCTGTTTAATTTGAATCTAGAAGCTAAAATTAGATATATACAATAATATAAATTCATTCTCCATTTAAATAGAAACTTTAAAAACTTTTTCCAATAAAACTGTAAGTTCTTTTGTCGAGGTCGCACTTCGAACTTCAATTGGCAGTTCATTATATAATTTTGCCCCAAGAAATCTAAAACTTTTCTTCGTAGAGTCCAGTTTCAGACAGGGTAGTCTTTACATTATTCCTTTACTTCTTGTCCTGTTTTTCATAACTTCGAAATACCCTTTGAAACTTTCGCACACATTATGATTGATACAGTTGAAAACTTGAATACACGTAGGACGTTTTTGTAAAGTTCTTATTGATATAGCATCTATTTCCTCGTAAGAGCGCTTTTTGAAGATTAGATGAAAAACTCTCCTCTCAAAACTGGAAGTCCTCTTCTTGACAGTATTAGTATAAGTATAAGTATTAGTATAAGTATAAGTATAAGTATTAGTATAAGTATAAGTGTTAGTATAAGTATAAGTATCAAAGGAAAACTGAATATAATAGTGTAGTAGATTTAAGTGGTGATAGCACATCATACGATATGTATAAGCCATTTCTAGAGCTTGATGTACAAGCAAACTAAACAGTAGATAATGCAAATCTTACAATTACTAATAATATAGCCTCTGTTAATAGTGGTTAAGGGATGATTCTCTCCCTTCGGGTTGAAAGAGATGGAGTTAGTGTTTATGAATCCCAAGAGATGAATCATCCTGTTAACATTAAAATCGTCTTTAATTCAGTAATGAATATGCTGCTAGTATAGTATTGGTACTTCTATGTTTTATTACAGAGTTATAGGTACTAATCCAACAGATAATATCACTGGTTTTAAAAAGAGAAAAGCTCTTCCAGATGAAGAGTTCGTTTCAGATATGTGTTTACCTCTTACGAGATATGGGGTTTTTTGAAGGCTTTCGAAAAGAACTTCCACCAGGTGGAAAATCTATGTTTTAGAAGCTGATAATAATGTTATTTTTTAAACAATGGGACAGGTGTATAATAATGCTTGTTACATAATAACAAAATTTGTGTCATGATTCCAAAAATAATATTTAGTTCTAAGGATCAAAAACTCTTTTTAGAAAAGTATCTCAAAACATTTAATATATAATATATTAGTATCTCAAATTTAATTATCTTGGCAGCATGATTACATCAGACGGAAGATGTTTCGTGGAAATACGGAAACGAATTGCCACAGCAAAAGAGATATTCCAGCGAATGTCCAAGATACTAAGGAACCGAACAATTTCCTTGGACGCCAAGCTCAGAGTCCTCAATTGCTACATAATTCCAGTGCTTACCTATGGGAGTGAAAGCTGGACCATCACACCAACCCTAGAGAAGAAGCTGGAAGCAGCAGAGATGTGGTTTCTACGCCGAACACTAAGGATTTCATGGACAGAGAATGTTACCAATGAAGAGGTACTGAGACGAGCAGGATGCAAAAGAAAGCTACTGTCCACCATTCGAAAAANGGTTTTAAAAAGAGAAAAGCTCTTCCAGATGAAGAGTTCGTTTCAGATATGTGTTTACCTCTTGCGAGATATGGGGTTTTTTGAAGACTTTTGAAAAGAACTTCCACCAGGTGGAAAATCTATGTTTTAGAAGCTGATAATAATGTTATTTTTTAAACAATGGGACAGGTGTATAATAATGCTTGTTACATAATAACAAAATTTGTGTCATGATTCCAAAAATAATATTTAATTCTAAGGATCAAAAACTCTTTTTAGAAAAGTATCTCAAAACATTTAATATATAATATATTAGTATCTCAAATTTAATTATCTTGGCAGCATGATTACATCAGACGGAAGATGTTTCGTGGAAATACGGAAACGAATTGCCACAGCAAAAGAGATATTCCAGCGAATGTCCAAGATACTAAGGAACCGAACAATTTCCTTGGACGCCAAGCTCAGAGTCCTCAATTGCTACATAATTCCAGTGCTTACCTATGGGAGTGAAAGCTGGACCATCACACCAACCCTAGAGAAGAAGCTGGAAGCAGCAGAGATGTGGTTTCTACGCCGAACACTAAGGATTTCATGGACAGAGAATGTTACCAATGAAGAGGTACTGAGACGAGCAGGATGCAAAAGAAAGCTACTGTCCACCATTCGAAAAAGACATCTGTCATTCCTAGGACATGTAATGAGGAAAGGGGAACTAGAAGAGTTGTCAGTGACTGGAAAGATCAATGGGAAACGAGGCAGGGGAAGACCAAGAACCACATTCATAGGAAGCATAGTAGCATGGTCTACAAAGAGCAAGCTTCAGCTCCTGAGGGCAGCGAAGGACAGGAATCTATACAGAGACATGATCGCCAACGTTTGGCTGGGACACGGCACCTGAGGAGGAGGATCTCAAAACAAACATCTGGAGTTACGACAAAGAAAGAATTGTTAGCTTAACAACATCACAAAATTTAAATGTTTTCAAAGTAGCGATTTCAATAAGACAGCCTAAACATGTTTTTCTATGGTGTATCAGTCAGATTAAAATGCATTCACAACAAGAAAATATCTTCAGGTTGGACATATAACTTTACTTGGACAAATAATTCAAAAATCTCCAACTAGAAATAAACAATGGTACATGCTATCCACAACTAGCACTAATACCAAATGACAAACTTTGCAGGGTGTATAAATTCTAGATTGAGTATAGACGAGTACTTAACATGTCTGATACCAATTATTTAATCACTCTGGCATCGTTTCAATCGATGCATAGTCTCATTTATTTTGATTTAACATGTCAGGGTCAAAAGTTAGATAGTTCACTTCAACTTTTACTTCATTGTCAGTTAAGAGGTACCATATCTACAAATTATGAAATTTTTCAACTTCTTTTGCAGGAGGAAAAGATTTGTGATGATGATCTTGGTAATTGGTAGTCATTCAATCTTAAATTTATGATATCATAAATCATATATTATGTGAAATTATCTAGTATATTATATGTGACTGAATATCATGCATACAGTGTAAATCTTAGTCAGGGTCAGAAGGAGAAACTAAATAAAACATAGCTTGATAAATTTCTTATTATGTTATTTACTATTACTGATTATCACGAAAGAAAGATATTAATTTGAATATTTCAAGAACCCAGGTTAGTTACGTAATGAAAAAAGGTGGAAATCTTTACACTTCTCTCATAACCCTAGTACTAAAATAATGAAAGCTCTTTCAAAAATACTTCTTGGATTAGCAACTGTGGCTGTTCAATCTTGAGGATCTTTTGGAATGGATAAAGTACAAGGTTCCTGTCAAAAAGAAGGTTTTATGCTTTTACAGATTGATAAATTAGCTACAAATGAAAACTTACTAACAAACAAACAAACAGAAACAATGGATTATGACAGCTCTCCAATCTGGTAATCAACTAGTGATCAAACCAACACCAAAGCAACAATGTGGTTTCATCAAGACCATCTTAGCATCAATTGATGTTTCAATGCGATTGTAGGCTCTCTCTAGCAAAGGTCTCAGAAAGTGAGCATGGGGCAAAGACGTTCAAAATTGCCCTTATTCTGATAAGTTAATAGCATATCAACCACCTCTGATTTATGGTAGTAGTGGGGAACAAAAGAACTCAAAAGAAAACTCAAAAAAAGTGTTCCTGATTGCTTCTAGGGAAGAATAGTCCTTTTTACGGTGTGCTACTGCTTGAAGTAACACTTTAAAAAAAACAAAATCTGTTAATACTCCATTATCAAACATTGATTTGAATCAATGCATTCAATACGTACAGACAAAGAATTTTATTGATGCCTCTTCCAGAGACCAAATTCTTAACCAAACTAAACCAAGATTCTATATTATCATTGGATTGGAATGTTATTTAGACCTGATAAAATCCTTTATTTTGATTCGTTTGGACTGGCATCACCTCATGAAATTGTTAAATTGTTTGATGGATTAGGTTTCAACTATATTTATAATATTAAGCTATATCAAGATTGGAATCAGACTTTTGTGGGTATCACTGCATTTATTGGATTAATGAAAGGCCAAAAAGAAAAACCATATGATGATATCATTAAACCATTTTCGCACACGGACACAAAATACAATGAACAATTAATCAAGAACTATTTTTAAAAATTATAACCAATAATATAGAAGATGGTTATTTTTGAAGGTAATCACTTTTCAGTTTTAACTCAGACAAACTAATTTCAACAGAATCATTAGATGAATGGACTGCTAGCGGTAAAGGTCTTAGCAACCTTTCATACCCTACAGTAGCATCAGACGCTTTGACTCTCAGTTTTCCTGAAAATAAATATCTAGGTAAACACATAAGAGGTAAACTTTATAGCAATCTTCATATTAACTCAAATAGTTTATTTGAATTGCAAAATCCACCAAAATTCGACAGTGGTGCGGTAAGCTTTCGGTATCTTAAATCACATGTATATGACAGTACATGTGAAACATTATTCTGGAAATGCTATGCAAGATATGGTATCTTAATAGATAAACTAGACCATGGTATTTCCTCAGAAGCTACATATGATAGTTCAACAAGAAAAGAATCGTAGTTATAGGATCAGACGTTGTTTGAAAATCATACTGAGCAAAGAACTAAAGCTAAACCAACCAACAATATATACTAAAGCAAATAGAATTAATAATCGTTATTATTTTAATTTTTATGCTACATAACTAATGATAAATGATATCAATTCAAATGTCTCGTCTAATAGCCATAGTTTAGTACCTTCTCCAAATATTGCTAATGCCTTTATTGTATATAAATTAGACTCATTTGATGGAACTTACTAGACAATAAATGGGTTATTTGGTCACGCCACTGGTAGGTTTAATAAACTCGTTGTCAGAGAGAGCGTGTCTTGGTTTAGTCTACGAAAGTGACCACATCGCTCAAAATGATAGCCAAACTCAGAACAGTTTCCTAAACTGAAAAATGAAATCATACAACCACCGGAGTTTCGTGATAACGTTAGATTGTCTGGATCTCAGTGCCCTAGAATAAATGGCCTAACAAGAATTTTTAAAAGGCTATGTTCCCGTCTCAGCCTATATTATCGATGTTTGGCTCTTATCTTCATCAGTTGGCAAAATGGCTTGCACTAGTTCTAAACCAGTACTAGAAAAATACCTCAGCTTCTAAGTTAAGGACTCTTTTACATTTTGCTAGTAAAATTCATAACTGCTTAGTAAAACCAACAAATTTTGTGTTATGCTCTTTTGATATCACAAGTCTATTTACTATTGTTTGTTTACTACTGTTCTTTTAGACAAGGTCATTAACGTTTGCTATAAGAGACTGTTCCATGCAAGCATTGAGTCACCACATTTACGAAGATGTTTCTGTAGAAGTGATAAATTTGTCAAACAAATCAGTAGAATTCAGTTTTCAAAATGATGTTTACTAGTAAACTGACGGTGCTAAATGCTCTATGCTTAATAATTTATGCTAAATGCTCAATGCTTAATAATTTATGCTAAATGCTCAATGCTTAATAATTTATGCTAAATGCTCAATGCTTAATAATTTTGGTAAATGCTCAATGCTTAATAATTTATGCTAAATGCTCAATGCTTAATAATTTATGCTAAATGCTCAATGCTTAATAATTTATGCTAAATGCTCAATGCTTAATAATTTATGCTCTTCCTATGAATATTAGTTGTAAAAAGATTAAAATCTATTATCAAACCTGTATGCTGTAACATTTTCAATTTTATCAGTGTTAATCTTTAAAGATTTTGATACAAATTTTTATATCGGCACAAGTTTTCATTCTTCTGGCAAACTAATGTTTCATAAATTCTTCAATTGTAAACAATATGCGTGATTTCCATTAAGGTTGAAGATTTCTGTTTGAATATTACTAATAATAAGGATGTAATCCTTGATATAAATCCTTTTTTAATACACCTCTCTTTTTTCATTAAAATGAAAGGTGATCAACGAAGATGTCCTCCTTTCTTCTTCACGCATCTTCTTGGTTCTCTTGCATTTCGACCTGTTATTGTTTTTGTCTACTCTTGAAACTACTCTCTTTCACTAGAAATTGCTTTTCTTTTTGTTTTATTTCTATTTTTTACTTTTATTTTTTGATTTTGAGTCAATACGTTTGCTAAAATAGACTATTTTTTCTTTAGCCATCTTGATGTAAAATAACCATCATGGTCATCTGCTGTGAAGGTATTGTTTCCAGTTGGTGTATTGGGATCAAAGTAACAATGGAAGGAGGACATTGAATGTCATCAGTGCTTTTGTGCCATCTATGGGGTGCAGAGAAGATGCGAAGAAAACATTTTTCTAAGTAATCGAGGACCTGATTCGAGGAAAAGCACAACACGAAAGCCTGAACGTGTGGATAGAGGTTACTGGATAGATGCCTGGTTACTGGATAGATGCCTGGAAAGACAATAATGGCTTTGAAGAGCATTATGCAGGCCTATGTTATTAACAATGCAACGAAAGAGGTAACAGGATTCTAGAGATCGCAGAAGGAATGGACCTTCTGCGATCACTATCAACTACAAACAGTTCACGAAAAAGATGAAAAACTTATGACATACAAAAGTGGTAACAGTAGGACCCAGATCGACTTCATATTAACCAGGAATAGAACAATTAATTGTAAGGTTTTTTCTGAAGGGCAAGCTGTCCACCAACATCGACTGCCGTTGTATAACCTCAATAAAAGAGGAAGAAATAGATCCAAAAACAAAAAAGAATCAAAATTCAAGTGTAGATGCTATCAAGCTTGGAAATAGCTGAGAATTTCAACATAACTCTGATGCAGCGGTAAAGAAAAGAGATTGGAACGGACGCCAACGTGGAAGCAAAATGAAAACACATAAAGGAAAATCTTGAAGGAAGAGGCAGGAAAAAGTCTTCAGCCGAAAGAAGATCAAGAAACAAAGTCATAAAACGGTTGCTGATGGTCAGAGGACGTATAGCTGGCGATGAAGAAGAAAAAGGTGACTTTCAAGAGGATGTATTCGAATAATGCAGTTGATGAATAAAAAAATAGTAAAGCGCGAAGCGAAAAGAGCAGTGGTAAAAGCAAAAACTAAAGGATTTGAGACTTTATAAAGAACTAGACATGAAAGAAGAAAAGAAAGATATTCAAAAAACAGAGAAAGAAAGAGACCTGCCAGTGGGATGCCAGTGGGATGCCGAGGGATGCTGTAGATATCTTACCGATAAAAGACAAGGTAGAAAACCTATTGACAGAAGAACCTAAGATAATGGAAAAGTGGAAAAGCTTATAACTGTACCTCAAGTGAAGTTCTGTCTTGGTGCTAGAGGACCAGGTATATCATGAAAAAGCAAGTTAGAGTTATCCCCAGCTTGTGATACAACACCCATACCACCATTTAAAGCAGTGCAGGTTTCCCATAAATTCCCGACTAGAGTTTGCTTGCATCAAATATCAGCCTTCAGCCCACTTCCATTTTCTACTGTAACTGATCCAGCACTACTGTTAAAAATGGATTGCCAGAAGACCTCCTTTATACGAGCGACTTGGCCATTACTTTCAACACAGGAGAATAACTGCAACAGAGATTATAAGGTTGGCAACTAGCACTCGAAGAAAAAGGCTTGAAGGTCAACTACAAGAAGACAAAAGTTATAGCTTCAGGTAGCAAGAACTTAGCCAAAGAGATACGTTTTGCTATTTAGGCCCAACAGTACATGAAGATAGAGGCTGTTTAGAGGAAATGGAGGAAAGTCAGTGGGATAGTGTGCAACAACAGAATGGCACTCAAGCTTTAACCAAAGATCTACTAGAGTGTGATACGACCAGTATTGTTGAGGGCTTTAGAGGTGGCTATATTAAGGAGAGCAGAGAATAAAATATTGGAAAGCGCAGAGATAAGAATGTTGAAATAGCTTGGCAACATATCACTACAGGAGCACAAAGCAAACTTTGACATTAGGAGATTTCTTAAAGTAAAATGCATCTGTGAAAAGGCTAGGGAAGCAAGACTCTGTTAGTCTTGGGCATGTTATGAGAATAGAAAGCTCACATGTTCTAAAAAATAGTATGGAAAGCACCGATGAGAGGGAGATGGAGTAGGGTAAAAGGCGACTGCGGTTGAAGGATGTTGTTAAGCGAGACATGATCGCTGCGGGAGTAAAGGAGCGAGACTGAATCGACAGAGAAAAATGGAGAACAAGAGGCTGACTCGACCTGAGTGTTAAGATAAGGACGTATGGAAGAAGTAAAATGAGATATGGAATAGGATATAAAAAAACCCAGCAGTAGCCAAATGTTTTCTTCAGGTAATCTAAAAAGAACCAAAGTCTTTGCCGGCAAACAAGTGCTGTCCCTTCATTCTTGTCCTTCCAAAAGCTTCATCGCTTCTAAATGAGAGTTAGAAAGAGTATGCTTTGGATTTTACTCTGGCTTCTAAAACGGATTTAAGGAAACCGATTGGTGAAAACAGGCGCCTCTTTCATTTATTCTATCCATTCTTGATTTTGGAGCCACATTGACCTGAAACAACGTGCTATTATCCCCCAAAATGGTTCTTGAGTACACATTGAAAAACTCGCCAATAAGTTGTTTTTTTCTTTAGAAGGTCTTTGTGTGACAGGGTCACTTGACCTTAGTTAAGAAAAACTCTTAAAGTATTTAGTTTTGCTTATCACTTACTAATTTCACAATAGTTAAACAAAACGTGGGGAGTGTTGTTTGTGTGGGATGGATGTGTGGAGGTTGTTTCCCAATTGAATCATTTCCCCAGTTCGGTAAGGCGCACATGGAAATTAGTCAGCCTGAAGTTATAGCTGGAATGTACATACAACACATCCCACCCTTTTTCCAATCCACATAAATAGATGTAGCTAANTATTTAGTTTTGCTTATCACTTACTAATTTCACAATAGTTAAACAAAACGTGGGGAGTGTTGTTTGTGTGGGATGGATGTGTGGAGGTTGTTTCCCAATTGAATCATTTCCCCAGTTCGGTAAGGCGCACATGGAAATTAGTCAGCCTGAAGTTATAGCTGGAATGTACATACAACACATCCCACCCTTTTTCCAATCCACATAAATAGATGTAGCTAAGGATCGGTGTTCAGTTGTAAATGGTTCCCGAGCCTGCACTGGTTTAAAGAAGGCAAAAAGACTTCATCTTCAAGTTACAGATTGGCAACGACATTCTGTTTAGTCGTTCCCGTTTATTTTTTCCATGTATTTGTGAAGTTTAATAAAGGGAATCTCAGAGCAATCCTTGAATCCTTATCGTTCTTGCGCGACCGCCGGTCCGCCCTGTTACATTTGTATTGTGTGGAGAGCCAATTTCAAGATTCATGCTTTTTTGCTTACTTAAAGATGACGATGACGCATCTGATGTTTGAGACTCCATTGAAGAGTGATGAACGTAGCTTCTTGCTATTAAATTTCTTTATTATCCAAATAATTCAGTTATTGCATCCTTGAAATCAAATAACCCCCAAAATGAAATAACTTTCTTTCCTTTGATTAATTTGCTTGTAAGTTACAATAAATATGAACACAGAGGAAATAAGTTGTGAAGTGTCCAGTTAACAGGTTTGGTTTCACACATTTACTTCATATAAAATGACCTTTCTCACAGCCGTGGCTTAATGGTTACTCAATATCAATAGCTGTAAGATAATTGAATAAATGGGAGAATACAACCACCCCACTACAAGACTATGTCCCCGCACCAAGTGCCCACCCAGCTGGGCACAAGCTCCGAGGAAAGAGCTGGGTAAACTTCAACAGGCTGAGATCAGGTTATGGTAACTTTGGTAGCTGGCGCCAGAGTGCTGAGAGAGCAGCCACTGAGTGATGAGCTACAGCAATGGCTGCAGATGATGGAATGGTAGAGAAGTCATACGAAAGAAGAAGAATGGTTACTGTAGTTCCACGGTGACCGCAAGAAGTACCGAGATTGATTCCCTGCGCGGGTAAAAAGACAGCCAAACTTTACAAAAGGAAAAAAATCCATTGATTGGCGTCAGGAAGAGCATTCGACAAATATATTCCCCACTCCCACAAAAAAGTTTTCGATGCCAACCTTGCCATTAATGCAAGAGAGCATTTATACATACTGAAATGAAGAAACACAAAAATGTACAAATGGATAAATGCATCAATGGTAACATGGTTAAATGTATAAACGCATAAATCCACAAATGCAGAAATAAGTCAATTGATCCAGGAATATGTAAATGAAAAAAAGAATGAATAAATAAGTAATAAATTATAATTATTTACCTTTGGTAATGAATAAATAGCAAAGAATAATTATGTCAACTGTAGTCATGAAATAATTATGTGTACATTTAGCATAAATTAAGCTTCATTTGCATACTAGAAAAACAAGCCAACAACAAGTTGTAAAGAGCACGTTGTGTTTTGGAAAATCTTGATTTTCTTTTGACAAATGACGAAATGTAGGCAATGTCAGAATTACCAACCACAGCTAATGAAGAACTACAAACGACAGATCATACCTGTCTTGATTACAAGCCATACTTCGTTACCCCTAACCGCTGCGTTAAATGCGGTGCAGCGATATGGCATCACAGCAGGGAAACTGTTCAATGTAGAAGGCATATCACCGAGGTAGGTTTGGAATTGGATTCTTTGTTTATGTGGAGAATTTAATGAACAAACATTAAAATCATGTGAACCAAGTATTTGACGTTAATTTGGGAAAGTTTAATTAAGAAAGAGACCTCAAGAAGTTGGTCAAAATTGGTTCAACGAAGAATAGACTTTGAATTCTCATTTCAGCAATAGAGAAAAAGAAGTATTTATTGCACAGCTTGTAATACTACTTTATTGACGAAATGCATTATATCCTAACTTGTGAAAAAGTATTGGAAAATTTGACACGTAAAAAGCTTTCTCTGTTCCACTTTTGGACAAGTTATTGAAGTTCTGACAATTGTATTCTGTTTCTTTCTCTGTTTCAAGAGAAATCCTCCATTTTCTTTACTCAAGATAAAGTAGACCTGTTTAAAATATTCAACAATAAAACAACTTTACTTTACTTACAGTTACTCTGAATATGGCATTTGGGCAAAGTTTTAAACAAAAGGATGGTATACTGACAATTACAACTCAGCTATTAGTTGTTCTATTTTTAAATGTGTGTTTTACTTTGAAAGTTTGCTGCCTATTCAGGTAGTAACATATTCATTACTGCTAATACTTTTTTTCAATTTTTTTGTTCTATGTGAAGTGCTTTCTAGGTACCATCAGGTGTTTTTAAGCTATTAAAATAAAACAATCCCATCAGTATTAGCAGACTGAAATATAAGACACAATATGTGATCCTTAGATCAGAGTTTACATTCCAATTTCTAGCACTCAGCTGTGTGAACCATTATTCATCTTATCAGAATTAGAAGGATCTGACCTTGACAGTCACATATATTTTACTGCACTTTCAATTCATCTTCCCATTTCCCATCTCTTTTTAATATAAGCATCAAGATATTTGAAGATCACAATTTAACTGTGAGCTGAATGCCTTCAAATTGAACCACCACTACTAAATGATTGCCCCAAAAGTGAAAACCCTAAGCCTATAAAGAACTTTCGGCCCCATAACAGTAGTATTTATGATCCACATGTTAATAGACCAATTCTACCCAGCAACCTTGACCCCGAGTATTGGTTAATTTAACCAAAGAGCAAACCTCAGAAAAACTCTTAGATTAGGTTACAGTGGTTCAAAAGGTTTAGTTAACTGACTGGAACTATGCCATATAAGCAAATTGTTTCCTGAAAGTAGATCTAATGAAGAAATACAATCTGAAGTAAGGGGAGAAACTGGACAAAGAAGTACAATTGAATTGCAGTTAGTTTTGAGAGTACCACAATAGTTATTGTTTGAGTTGGCCAATAAAAGAGGCATCCTGCCATAAAACTTTGTTTTTATGCAATGAATGAAAGATTGGTTTGGGATACTAATTTTCAGAGGGACATGCCTGGGCTATCAAAAGACAGGGAGGAGGGGACATTAGCAGCCCAGGGCTGGTGCAGAGTTTATGATTTGGAGGATATCCCAGCAGCTTCAGATTCAAATTGAGCATATGAAGAAAGGTATAAGGTTCTCTTTGTCACAAAAGACCAGTGGGTATACTGGCAAACCATTGGGTGTGTCCAAATGTGTTTGTTAATGCCTGTGTCTATGTAATTCAGAATGGCACCAGAATATTGGATTTGCATGCTGTAACTGACTTACATTTTGCAAATAGCTTTTTCAAGAAATGGAATAGCTGCCTGACTGGTTGCAAAGGTGGTTGGCCTTGCATACACACTGAATACTTTCACATAAGGTACAGTGCCCTAGAATTGAGTAAAACTAATAGTATTATTTGAACTGAGAAACATGCCTCTCAAAATTAGCTGCTTTTATGTGATATGCTTTTTTTAGCAAATGCCCTAACTAAAACAGTGTTTTCCAATACATAGGATTTGGTAATTGAGAAGTTCTGTTGTGACCAGTGATTGCAGACCTTGTATAACTATCAGTTTACCAGTAATATAAATTGTAATTACAATTAGTTTCAATTTGAAAACATCAGCAATAGAAACCATTGACATGATAACTATAAACAAGCTGACATTTTCTGCAAAGATGTTATACAAATAATTGTGTAACCTGACCTTTTGAAAAGCAACT